>PVJC01012689.1:0-39269 GCA_004026665.1 Murina feae | reverse complement strand
GGTTTTCCCTGCTTTCTGGTGGCTGGAGGAAGATGGGCAGTAGGCAAGCTTGGGAGGCAGGCAGCACCCAGCCCTGGCCACAGCTCAAAAAAGAGAACAACATGCAGGGGAGGGCAAGAGTCTGAGAGATCAACATAGAGGGGGTGCCTGCTCCAAGCCTGGGGGCAGGCCCCCAGCAGGTAGACACACACAGGAGGACCGCTCCAAGCCTCTGATGCGGCTGGGGGCAGGTCCCCAGTGGCCACACACACACACACACACACACACACACAGAAGGCGCCTGGCAGACTGGGGCCATCATAGGATATCCACTGAGGGGTCCCAGACTGTGAGAGGGCACAGGCTGGGCTGAGGGACTCCCTCCACCCTGAGTGCACAAATTTTTGTGCACCGGGCCCCTAGTATCCTATAAATGAGTGAGATCATGTGATATTTATCTTTCTCTTACTGGCTTATTTCACTTATCATAATGCTCTCCAGTTCCATCCATGCTGTTGCAAATGGTAAGAACTTTTTTACCCAGTGTAGTATTCCATTATATAGATGTACCACAGTTTTTAATCCACTCATCTGCTGATGGGCACTTAGGCTGTTTCCAAACCTTAGCTATGGTGAATTGTGCTGCTCTGAACATAGGGGTGCATATATCTTTTCTAATTGGTGTTTCTAGTTTCTTGGGATACATTACTAGAAGTGGGATTACTGGGTCAAATGGGAATTCCATTTTTAGTTTTTTGAGGAAACTTCATACTGTTCTCCACAGTGGCTGTGCCAATCCACACTTTCACCAGCAGTGCACGAGAGTTCCTTTTTCTCCGCATCCTCGCCAGCACTTGTCTTTTGTTGATTTGCTGAGGATAGCCATTCTGACATGTGTGAGATGGTACCACATTGCTGTTTTGATTTGTATCTCTCAGATGATTAGTGACTTTGAACATGTTTTCATATGTCTTTTGGCCTTTCTTCTGTCTTCTGTCTAAAAATATCTATTTAGGTCCGTTGCCCATTTTTTGATTGGATTGTTTATTTTCTTTTTGTTAAGTTGTATGAGTTCCCTATAAATGTTGGAGATTAAACCCTTATCTGTGATAACATTTGCAAATATGTTCTCCCATACAGTGGGCTTTCTTGTTTTTTGTTGATGGTTTCCTTTGCTGTACAAAAGGTTTTTATTTTGATGTAGTCACATTTGTTTATTTTCTCTTTAGTTTCCATTGTGGTACGAGCTGTGTCAGTGAAGAAATTGCTTCGGCATATGTCTGAGATTTTGCTGCCTGTGGATTCCTCTAGTATTTTAATGGTTTCCAGTCTTATGTTTAAGTCCTTTATCCATTTTTAGTTTATTTTTGTGTATGGTGTAAATTGGTGATCTAGTTTCATTTTTTGCATGTATCTGTCCAATTTTCCCAACACAATTTATTGAAGAGGCTGTCTTGACTCCATTGTATGTTCGTGCCTCCTTTGTTGAATATTAATTGAGCATAGTGGTTTGGGTTGATTTCTGGGTTCTCTATTCTATTCCATTGACATATATGTCTGTTCTTGTGCCAGTAATAAGCTGTTTTGAGAGCAGTGGCTTTGTAATAGAGCTTGATATCTTGTACTGAGATCCCACCTACTTTGTTTTTCTTTCTCCGGATTGCTGCAGCTATTCGGAGTCTTTTTTTATTCCAGATAAATTTTTGAAAAGTTTGTTCTACGTCTGTGAAATATGCGCTTGGTATTTTAATGGGGAGTGCATTGAGTCTATAGATTGCTTTGGGTAGTATGGACATCTTGATGACGTTGATTCTACCAATGCATGAACAAGGTATGTTCTTCCATGTATGTATATCTTCCTATAACTCCTTTTTCAGTGTCCTGTAATTTTCCACCTATAGGTCTTTTACCCCCTTGGTCAAGTTTATTCCTAAGTATCTTAATTTTTTTAGTGTGATGGTAAATGGGATTGCTTTTTTAATCTCTCTTTCTGTAAGTTCACTATTGGTGTATAAAAATGTCACAGATTTCTTGGTGTTAATTTTGTATCCTGCTACATTGCTGAATTCATTTTTTAAGTCTAATAATTTTTTGATGGAGTCTTCATGTTTATCTATGTACAGTGTCATGTCATCTGCAAATAAGGACAGTTTTACTTCTTCTTTTCCAATCTGGATACCCTTTATTTCTTCTTCTTGTCTGATTGCAATGCCTACTTCTTCCAGTACTATGTTGAACAGGAGTGGTAAGAGTGGGCCTCCCTGTCTTCTTCCTGTTCTTAGGGGAAATGGTTTTAGTTTTTACCCATTGAGTATAATGTTGGCTGTGGGTTTGTCATATATGGCTTTTATTATGTTGAGGTATAATCCTTCTATTCCCACCTTGTTGAGTTTTTATCAAAAATTGGTGTTGGATTTTGTCAAATGCCTTTTCTGCATCAATTGATATGAATATGTGATTTTTAACTCTCAATTTGTTAATGTGATTATATCACATTTATTGATTTGTGGATATTGCACCATCCTTGCATTCCCAGGATAAATCCTACTTGGTCATGGTGTATGATCTCTCTGATGTACTGCTAGATTTGATTTCTAGAATTTTGATGAGGATTTTGGCATCTATGTTCAAGAGTGTTATTGACTTATAATTCTCTTTCATTGTGTTGTTTTTATCTGGTTTTGGTATTAGGGTGATGCTGGCTTCATAGAATGTGCTTGGAAGTGTTCTTTTCTCTTCAATTTTTTTGGAATAGTCTGAGGAGGATATGTTTTAGTTCTTCCTTAAATGTTTGGTAAAACTTCCCTGTGAAGCTCTCTGGCCCCGGGCTTTTCTTTGCTTGAAGCTTTTTGATGACTATCATATTCTCCAGTGCTATAAGATGACCCCCAACTTTTGAGAAGATTTTTCTGGGTTAAAAAGTGCAGACGGAGACCATATGTGGCACAAAAGGAGCCGACCAGAGACACTTGCAGTCTCCATCAGGCTCCATTGAAATTAATGGAGTGCGGCCGTTTTTGAGCTCCCCCCACGGTATGCAGCTACCGCAGATTTTCTAGTCCAGCTCGGAAGTTTTAGCACTCACCCTATAAGACAACCCCCAACTTTTGAGAAGATTTTCCTGGGTTTAAAAGTCATCCTATATACCAGAAAATATGGTACTTTAATTTCTTTCATAGTTATCAGCCTATTGAGACTTTCAGAATCTTCCTGGTTGAGTTTTGGAAGGTTGTATTTTTCTAGAAATATGTCCATTTTTTACAGGTTGTCTAGTTTGTTAGAATACAGTTGTGCATAGTATTTTTTTTTTAACAATCCTTTGTATTTCTGTGGGGTCTGTTGTTATTTATCCTCTTTCATTTCTGATTTTGTTTATTTTGGTCCTCTCTCTTTGCTTCTTGGTGAGCCTGGCTAGAGGTTCATCAATCTTGTTTATCCTTTCAAACAACCAGCTCTTGGTTTCATTGATCTTCTGTATTGTTTTTTTTGTTTGTTTTTGTTGTTTTTGTTTTTTGTTTTTTGTTTTGTTTTGTTTTGGGTTTTTTTTGGTCTCTATGTCATTCATTTCTGCTCTGATCTTTATTATCTCCTTTCTTCTGCTCATTCTGGGCCTTTCTTGTTGCTCTAATTCTACTTTTTTCAATTGTAGAGTTAGATGATTTATTACCATTTTTTTCTTGTTTTTGAGGTAGGCCTGTAGAGCTTTAAACTTCTCTCTCAGGACTGCTTTCATTGTGTCCCATAGATTTTGGATTGTTGTGTTTTTATTGTAATTGGTTTCCAGGATGTTTTTAATTTCTTCTTTGAGCTCTTTGGTAGTGTAATCATTGTTCAATAGCATGCTTCTCAGCTTCCAAGTGTTTGAATTTTTTGGATTGTTTTTATTGTAGTTTATTTCTAATACTAGGGGCCCGGTACATGAAATTTGTGCATTGGGGGTGGGGGGAGTTCCTCAGCCCAGCCTGAACCCTCTCAGATATTGAGAGCCCTCAGGGGATGTCCTACTGACAGCTTAGGCCCACTCCCTGATCCCCTTAGAGAGCGGGACTAAGCCACAGTCTGGCCTCCCTTTGTGGGAGGCGACCAGGCTAATCAGGGGAAGCCACTAGCTCCATCACCCTGCTGCTGCAGCCACTGCCAGACACCATAGCCACCAAAGTGTTTTCATCAACATGGACTCCAGTCCCTTCACCATGAAAAAATGACAACTTTCTTTAGGAATTTTCAAGATGTGTCTTTCAGAGGATTTGACATTTCTTTTTTTCTTTTTTTATCCTCACCTGAGGATATGTTTCCATTGATTTTTAGAGAATGTGGAAGAGAAGGAAAAAACAGAGAGTAACATAAAAGTGAGAGGAACACTTTGATTGTTTGACTCCTTGCATATGCCCTGACCTGGGCCCCAGCCAGGGAGGAGCCTGCAACCTAGGTACATGGTCAGAATTGAACCCAGATCCTGCAGGCTGAGGCATTATACACTGAGCCAAACCGACTAGGGCAGGATATGACATTTCTTAGCCCTCCAGCAATGGACCTTAATCTTTTTCTCCAGGAGTGTGGTGGAAAAACCCTAGATCACCTTTTTGAGTTCCTATTACCCAAGTTACTAAGAATATTACCAGTGGCATACAAGGAGCTTAGCCAATGAGTGGTAAGAAAAGGTGTTTCCTCTGTATTTCACTCTGGTCACTGGCTCCACCCTTGCCCCTCCAATCCCAGCTCCACCTCTTCCCAGGCCTGTAACCTCTGTCTGAGGCTGCAGGCCTGAGAGAAGACTCCCAAGCCCCTCTGATCGCCGGCTTCACAGAGCCCAGGCTTCTGTGATCACTGGCTCTGATCCGGCCCCCTGCCATCACCAGCTCTGCCCTTGCCCCTCTGACAGCCTCTAGCCAAGGCTATAGGCCTGGTCAGGAGACCCCCAGGTCCCTGCAATCACCAGTTCTGACCCTGCTCCACTACAGCCTGTGGCCAAGGACCCCCAGACCGCTGCATTGCTGGCTCCGCCTGTGCTCAGACTCCTGTGATTGCAGGCTCTGCCCCTGCCCCTCAGATTGCTGGCTCTGTGGAGCCCAAGCCCCTGTGATCTCTGGCCTTGCCCTTGCCCAGGCCTGAGGTCTCTGGCCCAGGCCTTATGCCTGAGTAGGGCACCCTCATACACCTGTGATCACCGGCTGTGCCCCTGCCCCCTGTGATCACCAGCTCCATCCTTGCCCATGCCTGAGGCCTCTGGAAAAGGCCTCTGGCCTGGTCAGGGGTCCCTCAGCCTCCTCTGATAGCCTGTTCTGCCCCTTGGACCCCCCGCCTCCCCTGCCATCTTCCTGGCTAATAGGCCTGAGCACTTCAGTGGTGGGCCTGAGCCAGACTGGGCACTACCATCTTGTGGCTATGGGCACCACCATCTTTTGACCATAGAGTCAGCCATCTTTGTGATGGAGTGATGCCTAATTTGCCCCTCTTTTAATTATATAGGATTATGCCATTGAACACACCTTCTTTTTAATTATTTTTTATTTATTTCAGAGAGGAAGGGAGAGGGAGTGAGATAGAAACATCACTGATGAGAATCATTGATCCTGCATGCCCCACACTGGGGATTGAGTCTGTAACCCAGGCATGTGCCCTGACCAAAATTGAACTGTGACTTCCTGGTTCGTAGGTCAATGCTCAGCCATTGAGCCATGCCTAAACATACCCTCTTAACCACTAGGGTGTATTACTTCCCTGGCAGTCTGAATTCCAAGCACAGGACTTCTGAGATGGGGGTAGGTCAGTGGAGTATGGATGGATGAGCTCTTTGGAAAGAATTAATCATGTGAATTAATACCAAAGCAGAGAGATGTAAACATGTCCCTACTTAGTCTACATCACCATCCACATCAAAAATGATTTGTTCTTGCCCTGTTAAGTGCCTGAGGGATTTAATATGCCAATCTGAACTAACATTTATCCAGCTACTTTGCAGCAAAATTATCATTCTCACCTCTGAGATTACAGAGCCCTTCATTTGACACCAATCACTCACTACTACATACCATTGGTCACCCTTACTTGCGTAATTGTCTGATATCTATAACTAGATTGGTTTTTTTAATCCTCATCCGGGGATATTTTTCCATTGATTTTTAGAGAGAATGGAAGGGAAGAAGGAAGGGGAGAGAAATAGAGAAAAACATCAATGTGAGAGAGATACATGTACCCTGACCCTGGCTGGGAATCAAGCCTTCAACCAATGTATATGCCCTTGATGGGGAATCAAACCTGTGACCCTTTGGTCCAGGGGCCAATGCTCTAACCACTCAGCAACCTAACTAGGGCTAGATTGTGTATTTTTAATGTGAGACACAATCTAATGCCCAACTGTTTCAATGCTTCTCCTATCAGTACCTAACCCAGTGCTGAGTATATAATGAGCAATATATAGGGGTGGGCAAAAGTAAGTAAATTATAATAAATCAGGGGTTCTCAAACTTTTTAAACAGGGGCCAGTTCACTGTCCCTCAGACCATTGGAGGGCCAGACTATAATTTAAAAAAAAAAAAACTATGAACAAATTCCTATGCACACTGCACATATCTTATTTTGAAGTAAAAAAAAAACAAGGTGGCAAAAACTTCCGGTGGGCCAGATAAATGTCCTCAGCAGGCTGATGTGGCCCTCGGGCCATAGTTCGAGGACCCCTGTAATAAATAATACAATAATCAATAAATAATAATCTTTACTAATAAAAGGGTAATATGCTAATTAGACTAGGAGACCTTCTGGAGACCTTCCAGACGTCCTTCTGGACAAAGCCAAGCACTTGACTGGCCTGCAAACTGCCCCAAAATGACCCTCAGCCCCTCACCCAGGCTGGCCACACCCCCCCAAGAGGACCCCCACACTGATCCGGGACCTCCTTCAGGGCAGACCAGCCATCCCCCACCCATGCACCAGGCTTCTATCTATACTAATAAAAGGGTAATATGCTAATTAGACCAGGAGACCTTCTGGGAGACCTTCCGGACAAAGCCATGGTGGCAGGGCCAAGGCAGAGGTGGTTAGGGGTGATCAGGCTAGCAGAGAATGGCAGTTGGGGGTGATTAGGCTAGAAGGGAGGGCAGTTAGGGTTGATCAGGCTGGCATGCACAGTGGTTAGGGGAAATTAGGCAGGCAGGCAGGCAGGTAAGTGAGCAATTAGGAGCCAGCAATCCCAGATTGTGAGAGGGATGTCTGACTGCCAGTTTAGGGATAAGACCTAAACCAGCACTTGGACATCCCGCAATGGGTCCCAGATTGGAGAGGGTGCAGGCCAGGCTGAAGGACACCCCCCATGCATGAATTTCATGCACCAGGCCACTAGTAATACAATAATAAACTGTTTTACATACTCACAGGTATAAACCTACTTTGACAACCCCTGAAAAAATATTTACTAATTAACATGAAGGAATTAAGTGTATCTCCCAGAAAAGTACATGGCTAGCTGATTGCAAAAGACATCCAAGACTTTCATATTCACTCCCATTTAGCATCATAACTGTTTTGAAAGAGAGGAGAGCACAGAGGTGATTCCAAAGAGGGAACTAACAATATCAGTCCTGAGTTTTGAAAGTAGGTCAAGTTCTTATTTGATGGCCCCCACTTCCTCCATCTTTCCCCATTGCTCTGGCAAACTCTGAGGAAGAAAGGTACCAGATAAACTTATACTAAAGTACAATCTAAGGCACCACCTTCCATGGAGAAAGGCAGTGCTTCACTCATAGAAATGAATCACTAATGGTGTAATATCAGGCATATTAAACCTGGGTAAAGCTATTTGGGGGAATCTGTCTTTACCAAGATCCTTTCAGACACACTGCTAATATAAAACCTCCTTTGTCCATACTCAAATATAACATCGTATGTACAAACACACAAAGCTTTCAGCTATTCAGCAGCCTTGTCTTCCCTCTCTTCTCTCCCTCCCAATCCCCACACCAGGCTCTGCTAAATTTCATCTTCTTCCATTGCTTTGACAATCGCTGAGGTAAGTCAGACGTCAGTAACTATAACAACAGACTGTCACTGTGCAGGAGCTCTGCCTTTTGAGTAGAGAGAAACAATATTTACTTACCTGGAAGCAAGCAGGGATGTGAGTAAACACAGGCCTCCTGAAGGACCTTGGATCCAGATGGGTAGGGGACTCTCGGGAAGACACTCTTCCCACAAACAGAATCCAAACACCTGTCTTTTTTCACAGAGGTCCTCTCCCATCTCTCCAAAGGATTGAGCACAGCTGACCTCCATCAATCTTGTGTAAACTAGTGCCCTCTTTAGTTTTATTGGGCATGGAGTTTGACCTCAAGCTGGCAGCAAGACTCCCTCAGCTTCCTTTTGACCCCAGTCCACTGTCCTCTTGTGGCCTATCAAAACTGCTCTCAGATAAAGATTGGAGGCCAGGCACAAATGGTTGACACTGACTTCAAGGATCAACACTTACATGGAGACCTGCATTTTTAATAGTGACAACTGTTTAAGTAAAAATGGTGACCTCTATTAGATTGAATTCCTTGCACTAGACAACAAGTAGAACATTGTGTGTATGTGTGTGTGTGTGTGTGTGTGTGTGTGTGTGTGTGGTATTACTGTACTGTCTTCTTGTGTTTGTTATTCTGTTGCCTTCATGCTGCTTCAGAAATATGACCCTCTTGGCAGTATCCAGTCTGGAATCACTATACCACAATGGCTTATTTCAGTAGGAGTAGTTTTTGGTGACTTCGAGAACTTGTGATTCCTTGGGGTAAACACTCAAATAATTCTCAGAATTCAAATATTTTGGACTACAGAAGGTTTAATAGCAGCCTATTGCTCATCCATTAGATCTACTCCCTTCAGCTCACTGACTACGGGCATCACTGGAAAAGCATCAGTAAGCAGGGACAGCAAATCCAGCAACAACCCAAAGACTTGTATCTGTATATGGTCACAATAAGCTCAAAAATAAATCATTGTGCATATGGAAAACTTGTCAAAATGTTCATCCTTGAATATCATTACATACCTACAGAATCAGAATATTAGGGTTTTGGCCTAGAATCAAAATTTTAATAAGACCACATGTTTCTAAATAAGAGGTCTTTGTACCTCTCTGTATTTGTTTCACATACCTGCCATAACAAAATACCACAAACTGGGTAACTTTAAATAAATAAATGGTTTCTCTCATAGTTCAGGAGGCTAGAAGTCCAAAATAAAGGTGTTGGCAGGGCTAGTTCCTTCTGGAGCTTCTAAGGAGAATCTGTTCCATGCCTTGGCTTATAGCCATATCACTTTAATCTCTGCCTCTCTCATCACATAGAGGTCTCCTCGGTGTCTTTGTGTCAAATATCCCACTCCTTTCTTTTATAAACACACCAGAGATTTGTCTTAGGGCCCACTCTAATCCAGGATGACTTCATTTTAACTTCATTACATCTACAAAGACCTTTTTACAAATAAGATCATATTCATAGGTACTGGGGTTTAAGGCTTGAATGTATCTTCAAACCACTATACTCTTTATGAGAAATACTAGCTTAGATAAGTGGTTTTCAAAAGTTTTTCGAGATTGTCATTAAATAAAACCCTGCCCAGATGTAAAACAGACAAAGTAACCCAAGCAGAGCTGCCCTAATTTAAGTGAAGATTGGGACCTAAAGCCCTACTTGTTCACACACACACACACACACACACACACACACACACACACACACACTCCCATACCTTCTTTTTTGCCTGAGGAGCAAGCATATCTGGAAAACTACTGGTCTAGAAAACAGAATGACAGGTTCTAATTCAGAGTTTCAGGTACTAGCCAATTGTAGCAAGCCAAAGACCTTGGGCAACTCATTAAGTTGGCCATCAATTGGATGTCTTTTACACACGTCCAATTATGGAATACTCTACATCTCAATTTCCTCATCTGTAAAATGAAGCTAATAATATTTGTCCCTACCTATTCTAGGGAGCTATTATAAAGAAGAAATAAAGTAAAATATGTTGAAGTCATTTGAAAAAAATTTAAATGCTAGACAGAAGTCAGTGACTATTATTTTCAGCTTTACTCTATCAGTTTGACTTAACCCATCATATTGTGTGGCGAGACCAGCTGTCAAGTGGCACTCACCATAATTCACCACCAGTACAGTGAGAGGGAGAGGCTAGTGAACAAGCTTGCCAGTTCACAGATTACCTCCTTCTGCCTGGCCTTGAAGGCAATGGTCTCTCTTTTGCTGTCAGGCAAGCTGCATGACCTCAAAGTCATCCCTCCTTGTTTACTAAAGTCTAAGTATTTGAGCAACAGGGAGGCAGAACTGCTGACTTCTGTATCAAGAACCCACCCAAGTAATTTTCTTTCTTGGTCACTTGCATCAATGCAGGCAGGAGGAAAGAGGCTAAGCCAACCTTCTCCCCATGACCCACCCCTGTGAGCTCTGCCATAATTACTCATTTTTCTGTGGCAGCTCCAAATTGAAATTGGTCTCACAGATGAGCTAGTGAGATTAAGTCTCAGCAACACTGATAAGTTTTTGTATTGAGATTGAAGAAAATTAGCAATGAGACATTCTATTTACTCCTCCAGTCTGATCCTTGGTCTCAGAGTTTGAACAGTGTGGACAGGGACAACTAAGGGCCTAGGCAAAGGTGACTGGAGCACCAAGAGGGCCTAAAGAGTATAGCCTATAAATATCAGTCAGTATGAGAACAGAAATTAAAGAGATAATTGTAAAAGTCACCCTGCTATTTATAGGCAGCCTGAAGTGGTGGAAAGAACAGAGGCTTTGGAGTCATCCACCTCTGAGATGTGTTTACCTGGACAAGTCACTTAATCTCTCCAAACCTGTTTCTTTATCTATAAATTGGAATGACAATGAAGTCTATTTCATAGTTATAGTGAGAATTAAATAAACAAATACATGTATATTATTTACAACAGTGCCTGACACATGGATATTCAATAAATGATAGCTAGTACTAATGACTCCTACTCCTATTCATTGAAGCTATGACGATATGACCTTCTGGATAATCTAAATTGTTTATTTTTCAAAGTATTAAGTACCCATTAACACATAGTAGCTACATGTTCATGTGTGTGAGTGTGTGTGTGTGAACAAGTAGGGCTTTGGGTCCCAATCTGCATGACCTTTGGAATGGTATTAACCCTGATTGAGCATCATTTTCCTTATCTGTACAATGGGGTTGATGATATTACCTACATCATAGGTTGTGGCAAGTTTAAAATTAGAATTATTATTTAACACTTGACATAATCACATAAGCACTAATACAAACTATTATTAATATTACTAACTCATTGTTACCTGAATTTCCCAATATTAAAGTAGGTGTTTATGCCTATAATAATCTGAGTAACAGCTTTAATTCTATGATTTTCATTCAACAAAGTTTCAGGCCAAAAAAATGGGTTGTATCAAGAAAATAAATCAGCCACTTCATAGCGGGGAAAAAAGATAGAGTGACTGCATGGCATCATGTTGGCTAAACTGATGAAGTGAGTTACCTCCACTCATATATCTGTGCTGAAATTTAATAAGCCTGGCCTACTTCACTCACAGATCACAATTGTAGAGAGCTTAAAGATCATTAGTTCTGAAGTGACATGTCTAAGGTCACTTAGCTGAGCCCTATACCAACTATCTGTCTCCCCAGACACTCTTTATACTGCTCTACTCTGCTTGCAAGGAATCATTAGAATTGGTAATATTTACAACAAATCTGAAAATAAACAAAGCAGCTACAAGTAGTGTCTGTCTAGAATAACTCATTGATGACAGAGTTCCAGCAAATCTTAATTCCCTTCAGTTCTATTCATTTTTCTAAGCATTTATGACTACTAATCATATGCCTCACAATAAATTTGAAAGATACAGTTAGTGCCCTTGAGAAATTTATAGACTCATGAGAAGAAGAGACATGCACATGCTGTCTAACCAATCCACCCATCTTAATGGACATGGACTCCTATGTTCCAAGGGTCACAAAAGATTGAAGACAGTGATGTTTTCCTCTCAAGAAAAAAATTATTTAAACTTGGACTCAAGTAGACCAAGAGAGCTGGCTACATAACACTTCACAAGGAAGAAGCCATGCAGTAATCTCAAAAGTGAGTGAATAATAGAAACACATGAGGTTTTTTAGCCATGACCCCCTTATCTCCCTTTAGGGTTACCACCAACTCAGGGTGTTCTTTCTGCAACCTCACACTCATAGTTGTGAATAGCCTTTAACCCACATACACATGTCTAGTTAAGGAGTTACCTCTTCTTCTCTGTCCTCCTTCACCTCACAGGTACAGTTTTCTAGAAGGCAACTATTTTATGTCTCCTTTCCACCCCAGGATCTTGACTGCTTTTGGTTTTTCCAGATTATGGCTCTTGTCACAAACTCAGTTCAAGTGTGAAATATCAGTGCAACATTCTGAGCTCTTCCATCTCCCCTCCATCAGTTATCTCAGTGCATCAAACACCACTTTGTACTGATTCTTTCCCATTTTGCCAACAACAAACATGGGAAAGAAATAGAACAGTACAAGGAAACATGCTACAATGTCTAAAATGTGTAAAATGAACAATATAGAAGGTCACTCTGGATACAAGTAGAAGAGAGATTTCAAGGGCAGAACATTTCAGATAAGACATAGTCTTTGAGCTGGAAAGGAAGAAAGAGGAGGGAGACACACTGGTCAGAAGGAAGTAAATGGACAATGACATCGATAGTGGAAATGATGGTGGCTTATTTACAGTGGGTCCTGTAGTGATGGGTTAGGTATAAAAAAATAATGCTTGGGGCTCATTTTACCCTCATGAGATTAGCATCATAGAGGAAGACCACAGATACCTTATTCAGAGCCAGAACACTGGGACAGGTGAGTGCTGAGTCATATCACAAACAGTAGTTGCTGAGTTCCTGTGCTCATATGTCCTCCCTTTTTTTTCTTCGTTCCTAATTGGCGTAAAGAAGAATGAGTCCATGGACATTGGTTGAGCCAATCCTTATTAGGGACCATCGTGAACAATTACCACCATTCCACCTGGTTGTTACTTGTCCTCTGAATGGCAGTGGGAGCTGAGAGGGCTAGTGTGGGATGAAAAAAAGAAGCTAGAGCCACTGATCACCCAGGGGCTGATTGGGTAGCAAATATTTATGAGGAATTGCCCATATTTATATTTGACTTTCCCCTTTCATCTCCCTTCCCTCCACATACACACAGGTACAATATCTGTGCTGCATTTTAATTTCATTAGTTGACAACTCTCTTGGCGTCCATATCATGCCTATAAGATTCCTCTTCTCTCTCTGACCACTTTTAGTCTCTTTTTCAAATCCTTTGATATTAGTGCTACCAAGGGTTCTATCATTTCTCCCTTTGTAGACCAGTGTCTACCAAAAGCTTCATAGTTTATTTTCCAAATTTTAGCTAGATATAACCATGTAGATGTACCCACAAACATTTAAAATCCACCATGTCTAATAATAAAAATAGAAAACATTAATTTAGCACTTACTCGGAGCCAGGCACCATTCTAAATACATAACATACATTAACTATTTGCTACAATCATCCTGTAATGCAGGATAATACTATTAACCATCCTTACAAATGAGAACATCAGGAGGTTAAATAAGAAATAAAAGAGGTTGACCTAACCAGTTTGGCTCAGTGGAAGGAGCATTGGGCTGCAGACTGAAAGCTCCATGGTTCGATTCCAGCCAAGGGCATGTACCTTGGTTGTGGGCACATCCCCAGTAGGGGGTGTGCAGAAAGGCAGCTGATCAATGTTTCTCATCAATATTTCTAACTCTCTATCCCTCTCCCTTCCTCTCTGTAAAAAATCATTAAAATATATATATTTTTTAAAAAAGAAACAAAAGAGGTTACATAACTTTCCCAAGCTAGTAAGTGGACAAAGTAGGATTCAAACCTAGGCAAACTTAGCAGTAGAGTCTATTTTCTTAATCCCTGTTCTAGCCTCACTTTGTCCTCCAAAGCATCCTCTTCTTCCAGTGTATCCTCTCAAGTGATGACTCCTGTCTCCTTCCAGTTATCCTTTTAGTTATCTAGATATGAAACCTTGCAGTTGTCTTCATCTTTAGCCTCTCCAACTACCACACCCAGTGGGTTTCCAAGTCCCTTTGAATAACTTGATTGAGGTGAGGAAGCAAACATACAAATAATTAGTTGAAATATAAATGCTATGAGAGATAAGACAATCCTGCATTTGACCACGTTACTCAAATGATCACAGAGGTTCCTTATTTCCTATGGAATAGAGTTCAAAATACAGGCACAGGGTTGATAGTTTGAGGAAATAGGGTTGGCTAATTGCTTCTCAAATCAGTTGAAATGTCACTGACAACTCCAGCCCTAGGACTTTGGAGTTAGTTAGGCCTACAGACAGGACAGGATGAGGCAAGTGTTTTCTCTTCCTGTCAACAGAGTCTCTGGAGTAAGGAGAACCACCTTAGTGAGGGTCATGCTGAATTCATGGACCAGTTGATAAATGCAAACTTTGTTGCCTCTGGCAGAATTAAATGGCTCCAATCCAGCAGCTATTCTCTGTTCTAAGGAGTATGTCTGTCTTTTGAAGTGCTCAGTAAAGAGAAAGTAATCAGCACTTAAATACCAAGATCTTGATTGAAGAAAAGCTTACTGTTTCACTTGTTAGTAGTGAATTGTTATTATCTCTTCATTAGTAAAAGAAGATTGTGAGCCAGATAAGAAAAAGGCACATGCAAAGACAATAAAATCAGAGAAGGATGATAAAGCTGGTCCCAAAGACAAATCCATGAGTCTACCACCTTTACCTCTTCCCCTGAAGAGGTAGGTAGGGCTGATGGCCCATTACAAAAACCCTGAGGCTGTTCAGTGGAGTTTCTAAATCCCTTTCTACTCTTGAAGGACAAACTGGAGTTATTTAATATTTGTAGCCACCATCAACTTCATTATCCATATCAGAATAGTGAATGGAACTTTGGAGCTAAAAAGAATTACCTCTCCAAATCCTCAAATCAACCCCCTGTCTTCAAATAGGCAGATAGTATCTCACACCTTCTAATGAACCTGCTATATATCTTTGAATACTTTTGTGATTATATCTGTAAGGTAAATTCCTAGTAATGGAGTTATGGAAAAACAGGATGTGTACATTTTAAAATTTTGCTATACAGTGTGTAAGAGTATATATTTTTCTCATATATTTGCAATCATAAACTGCAAAAAATCAAAGATTAAAAAACATTTGTCAATATGACAGGCTAAAAATGCTATCTAATCATTTTACATTTGAATTCCTTATTATAAGTGGGTTTTCACATTGTAAGTGACTTATTTTATGAGTCAACTTTTTATTTTTAACCCATTTTTTACTAGAGTCTTCATCTTTTTCTTCATGATTTGTCTAAACTCTTTGTACATTACAGTCATTAGCACTTTATTTTTTTAAATGACCATAATTTATTAGAGAACAGTGGTATACCTAGACTTTTATAGCAATTGGAGCAAAGAACAAAGCTAATTGTATTCTAGATCTTTTAACTTTTCTGCATAAGAATATAGAATTGTTTCAGTGATGCTTAAAATGTCTTAGGGTTTCTCTGGTATAAGCAGTAGAGTATTCATGCTTAATCATTCATTTATTTTTAAATTCCAGTTTAGGGCTTAAGTATCTTTGTTCAAAGAAAACAAAGTCTTCACAGCACAGAAACAGAGGACTGGGCAGGCCTACATCTCAAGCTCAAGGGAAGTAGACAGGATATGGAAACAGGAAAAAGGGTTGGTCTTTTAAAATAATATCTAATAAAAGTGTAATATGCAAATTAGGCATCACTCCATCACAAAGATGACCGCTCCCATAGCCACATCCTATCTAATAAAAGAGTAATATGCAAATTAGGCATCACTCCATCACAAAGATGGCCACCTCATAGCCACAAGATGGAAGCACCCATAGTCACAAAATGGCAGCATCCAATCTGGCTCAGCCCTGCCACTGAAGTGGTCAGGCCTGTTAGCCAGGCAGGTGGAGGGGGAGGCGGCTGGTCCAAGGGGTGGAACAGGTGATCAGAGGTGGCTGGGGGTCCCCTGCCCAAGCCAGAGGCCTTCACCAGAGCCCTAAGACATGGACAAGGGTGGAGCCAGTGATGGGAGGGAGCAAGAGCAGAGCCAGTGATCAGAGGGGTATGAGGGTGCCCTACCCAGGCATAAGGCCTGGGCCTGAAGCCTCAGTCCTGGGCAGGGACAAGGCCAGAGATCTCAGGGGCCTGGGCTCTGTAGAGCCAGCAATCAGAGGGGCAGGGGCAGAGCCTGTGATTGCAGGGGTCTGGGCACCAGTGGAGCCAGCAAAGCAGGGGTATGGGGATCTTCTGCCTAGACCTGCAGCTTTGGCCACAGCTGCAGTGGGGCAGGGGTAGAGCCTGCGATCACAGAGGTCTGGGCACCAGTGGAGCCAGCAAAGCAGGGGTCTAGGTGTCCTCTTCCCAGGCCTGTAGCCTTGGATAGAGGCTGTAGTGGGGTAAGGGTGGAGCCCGCATTCGGAGGAGCCAGTGATTTCAGGGGTCTGGGGATCCCCTGCCCAGGACTGCATCCTCAATCAGAGGTTACAGGCCTGGGCAGGGGTGGAGCTGAGATTGGAGGGGCAGGGGTGGAGCCAGTGATCAGAGTGAACTACAGAAGAAACATCTTTTCTTACCGCTCATTGACTAAGCTCCCTATATGCCACTGGTAATATTCTTAGTAACTTGGGTAATAGGAACTCAAAAAGGTGATATAGGGTTTTTCCACCTCACTCCTGGAGAAATAAAATGAAGATCCACTGCTGGAGGACTAAGAAATGTCATATCCTGCCCTAGCTGGTTTGGCTCAGTGCATAATGCCTCAGCCTGCTGACTTCAGGGTCTGGGATCAATTCTGACCAAGGGCATGTACCTAAGTTGCAGGCTCCTCCCTGGCTGGGGCCCAGGTCAGGGTATATGCAGGAGGCAACCAATCAAAGTGTTCCTCTCACTTTGATGTTTCTCTCTGTTTTTCCCAGAAAAGAAAGAAAGAAAGAAAGAAAGAAAGAAAGAAAGAAAGAAAGAAAGAAAGAAAGAAAGAAAGAAAGAAAGGTCATATCCTATGAAAGACACATCTTTCAGTCATATATTTGTTATTTTAAGGAGCTGCTATTTACTTTAAACAAAACCCAAGGCAAGGTTTCTCATTCCCATGGTACCCCAAAAGACTTACAAACCCCATGAAGCAAGCTTCTCATTAGATGGCAGGGATCTAGAGACCCAAGCAGGAAAGGCCACATGAGTATCTAAATGATAATACCATTGGCTCCAGGTTAGTGCAATTGAGGTAGGAGATATTAAAATGTATCCTCTAAAAAATATAGCTATGTTCAAAAGCCAAACATATTTAATCAATAGCTCTTGGCCTTGGATCTGAAACATTTATTTGTGATATAGATGTGGTCATAATTCACAGCTTTTACTAGCTAAATAGCCTTCCCTTGGACTACTGTGGGTGTACACAGTGATTGATCCTGGTTTGGCCTTGGTGGCATTACTTTTCTGCCTTCCCTGTTGAGACTGCCATGATTAGCAGGTTTCCATTTGTAAACCAGGAAGCAGGACAAGGTGGGTTTGTAATATTCTGCTGTCAGTGCTAAGTTTTTTGGGAGTAATAGCTTATCTGATCAGAATAGAAAATTTTCTCTGGATCCTAGAACTTACTTGGGAGAAAATGCCATAAATCTTATTTGGGAGAAGTAACTTAAATGAGCAAGGTTTTCTTTAAATAGAAATAACATTTTGGTCGTTTTCCCCCACTTTTTCATTTAAAGTACCAAGAAGGAAGCCTGAATTCATATATTCAACTAAATTATTCAACTGCTAATATCATTCCTATCCCCCTTGGCCTTCAAGATTGGAGAACAAAACTCAGTAGCCAGACTGAACACTAATCTAGCATCTTAATCCTTAACTCCTTCTTTGGAACCAGGCTAAAATATTTCCTGAAAGACCCTTGAGCCCAGCATCCATAAGCTGATCAGATGAATGATCAGATAAACCACCTTATACCTAGAAGAATCCTATCTAATAAAAGAGTAATATGCAAATTGACCATCACAAGATGGCTTCTCCCATGTGATCAAAGATGGCCACCACAAGATGGCCAGCATGGGAGGGCAGTTGGGAGGGACCCAGGCCTGCAGGGGAAGGCAGTTGCAGGGGACCAGGCTGGCAGAGGAGGGCAGTTGAGGGGACCAGGCTGGCAGGAGAGGAAGTTGGGAGGGACCCAGGCCTGCAGGAGAGGGTAGTTGGGAGGGACCCAAGCCTGCAGGAGAGGACAGTTAGGAAAGACCCAGGCCTGCAGGGGAGGCAGTTGGGAGGGACCCAGGCCTGCAGGGGAGGGCAGTTATGGGGGACCCAGGCCTGTAGGGGAGGGCAGTTGTGGGGGACTCAGGCCTGTAAGAAAGGACAGTTGGAGGGCACCATCCTGGAAGGGGGAGGGAAGTTAGGGGCAATCAGGCTAGCACTGGAGCAGTTAGGCATTGATCAGGCTGGCAGGGGAGTGGTTAGGGGCAATCGGCAGGTGAGCGGTCGGGAGGCAGCAGTCCTGGATTGTGAAAGGGATGTCCGACTGCCCCTTTAGGCCCGGTCCTACTGTGGGATCGGGCCTAAACAAGCAGTTGGACATCCCTCAAGGGGTCCCAGATTGGAAAGGGTGCAGGTTGGGCTGAGGGACACCACCCCCACCCCCACTCCCACTCTGTGCAAGAATTCATGCACCAGACCTCTAGTTAACTATAAAATAGGAAAGTATGCTTTTCCTTCTTTCTCCTCCTTTTCCTTCCCCCTCTCTCCTCCCCAGCCTCCTCCTCCTCTTTCTTCTTCTTACTCATTTTTTGACAGGATCAATTGTCTTTATTAAAGAAAACTAGTATGAAAAAGGACTTAGGACTTAGAACTGGTGCCTTTCTTCTTGTCAAAAGTGGGTACAACATTAATGAAGCAATGGTATTACACCTGTCTCTTGACACAGTCCATAACTGTCTCCTCCTCCTTTCTTTATCCTCCTTTTCCTCCTTTTTGGCCAGTCTGGGAGTCTGACTTCTCACTTTCCCAGCGTAAGTCAGGGTACCATGGACTCTACCTCCTAGCAGATGGCCAGCTACTTCCAGCATGGTTAAGGCCTCCATCCAATACTGGCCAAGGGACGTCTCATCCTCCAAAGGCGTATCTTCCAAGAGCATCATTTGATCTTCTGGGGCAATGTCCTCCATGAGCCTTGATTTGGGACACTGTCTAATGGCTAGACACCTTGAGGGTATGTAGCTCCTGGGCATGGACAAAGAACTCCATGTTGGCTAATGAACCAACTGCGGCCATGACTGCCACTACCACAAAGATGGAGTCAAAAAATAGGAAGGAGTAAATTCTCATTGCCTGCTGCATGCCACATTACTATCCAGGAAAGAATTTTTAATAAAGAGTTTCCTACTAAAGAGAGCATTCTGAAGGTGCTGAGTAGTGTTAGTGTTTGATTAGGAAGAATAAAATGTGGCCACCCAATTTCAAAACAATAATCTCAGCAGTGGAAAGAAATGAAATGGCATATCATCACAGGAAATGTTTGAACGGAGGCAGAATGGCCATTGGACAGGAGTGTTCACAAAAGAGTTAAACATCTATTATGAGGTTGGACTATGTCATCTCCAAGGTCTCTTTCAACCTTGCAATTTTATAATATGTATGTATATCAACTGAGACACATGATATCATGGACAAAATCTGAGAATGGGGTTCTCACATTGATTCCATCTCGCAACTGTTATGTAGCCTTAGGCAAACTAGTCAACCTCTATATAGCTTAACCTCTTACCATTTGAAAGCAAAGGAAGAATACTAAATAACCTCACAGGAATGCTGTGAGGAAATGAACAATGTTTTAAAATTATTCTATAATTACTTTATAAACCCACATTAAATACGTACTGTGTCAGACACCTAGTTGATTTACTAGAGAAGCAAGAATACAAAGCTCTAGTATGTAATAAAACCACAGGGGAATTCACTAATAACTTCATAGGCAATGATGTCATTGATACATTTCTAGAATAAAACCCCTGGAGTTCTGGTGGTATCTGTTTGGCTGTGGACCACTTAATCACCAAATCATCAGAATTATATGAAACACAGTAGCAGTCTAGCCCATTCTCCTGTCACTGCAATCAATCCAATATTAACCTTTAGCCTCTAAAAAAGTTAAACACCTCAATGTTAATTTGATGGAACCTTGGCAGGGTATGAAAGAAGTCCCACAGCAATTCTGTGCAGGTGTCAGTTGCCTTGAATTCTCAAATGTATGTGTGGGGCTTCCACGGAGTCTCAAGTTTATAAATGAATGGTTTTATAAAACCACAGGTGCAGAAGAATTTGCTGAAAGCTAAGCCCCCTTCTTGCATACCTAATCATCCTAGCTGCTCTTTTCTGACATAGACAAACAATCCTATGCATCTATGGAGTCTTCCAAGACCTCAGTTACTTTCCTACCCCACTAGAAATTGGGGGTGGAATAATCAAATATCTAGGGGCCTCAAACACTACCACTCTTGCAACTTTTCATCAATCTGAGATTCTTATCCCCTATTCATTGAATATAAAAAAGAAAATTAAGCAGAAGTGAATTTCGTTGGGAACACCAGCCCCTTCTCCTCCTTTCTATTAGCCCTGCCCTGCATTCCTGAAAAGGTACTGCAGAGTGAAAGACTTCATTGAAACTCTAAAGTGTCTGGTTACATGTGTCTTTCAGAGAGGGGAAAATGTTTTGCAAGTGATTGAAAGGTCATGCTTACATTTAAAATGTCTCAGCCTTTTCAAGTTTCAGATTTGGGGCATGTTTGACTTCAGGGAAATAAGGACAAGGTAACCCTATGTTTTCCTAATTCAGTAATGATCAACACCTAGCTTACCTTTCTCTGGGGAGACAGCAGCCCATACACTTAGCCTGGGAGCATACTAGAAAAAGACAAGCAAAAGACAGAAACAGCAGGGTTAAAGGCCCAAAGTAGCTCTTCCTTCTCCCATCTCCAGCCAGAAGCAACCAGGCTCCTGCTTCTTTCCTTTAATAGTCTGTTCTGACAAGAACAAAAGGGATTCTGCTTGAAAAGCACTATTGACAATGCAGCTGCCAGTTCAAAACAATACAATTAGAAGCAATGTCAGAGAGAGGAAGAAATGATGGTGGGGGGCGGGCACTTTTCTTGAGTTTGTCCTTTCAAAATGCAATAGAGTGAAAACATATGAGTAAATGCAGAACGTTATACACACATCTGTGCGTCAAAGATTTTTGCTTGTCAAAGATTGTGTTTAAAAGAATTTGCTTTCCACTGACGATGTCAATATGATAGGCATCAGTTCCATCACAAAATGGTTTACACTATTTTTCCTGTCAACCAAAAGTTACATGTATTTATTAAATGCGACCCATTTATTGTTATGACCCACTAATATAATCCTGGCTGTTGTGTTCTGAAAAATCAATTGATCATCGTGATGTGTGCTGTCAAGGCCACAGAGACATTTAAATCCTGCTTTCTGCCAAAGAAAATTTCTTAAAATGAGTCCTCCTGACATATCTGTGCTAGGTGAACTTAAACTGCTTGGCGTTGTCCAGACTCAAGCTTCTTTTCTAAAAGGCTTCTTATTTCTAGCCAAACTCTACTTCGGAGTGAAGGACTCCTTGTTGCATGAGTGTTTTTCAGAGAAGCCCCTCAGAAATCCCAGGTGGGGAATTCAGCAGGGAGAGCCTAAATACAAAATTCTCCCAGGGTGCTTTCAGCAGAACAAACTAATAAAACATGTTTCCTGCCACATGTCAACAAAAATTTACTAAAAAGTATTGGAGGGGAAAAGAGAGAGACTTTCTTCAAGCATTTTGCAAACTGGGATGATGGAGCCTCAAGTAAAAATAGAACATTGCTCTGCAGAGACAAAGGAGAGGCCATCTTTAATGGAGGAAGTTTCTGCCCAGGTTCCCATCATGCAAATGAGGACTTCAAGTCTAATCAGCATGGGTTGGTTGATGATAATTACAATCTGTGCAGTTGTAATTGGTCAAGGTGTATCACAGTCTATTGCTTAAGTGGTAGTATGGTGCTGAGGGGACAAGGCACTTCCCTGCAGTAGTTGGTTCAGAAAGCATAAACAGACATGGGGCTGAAAGTTCAGTCTATGATTCTCACAAGAATGCAGAGTACATGAAAGGCCTCTGTCAGCAAAGAGCTGCTAGACTCTAGTTTTGAATTTAGGCCCAGTTAATCTCAGGTGTTATAGGCACCTCTCACTAACACCAGAGAAGTGTTCCTGGACAACCTCCTGAGTCAGTGGGAGAAAGCTGTCCTCAACCTCAATCCTTGTCTTCTCATATAAATAAATTTATACAAGAGACCTTTAGTGCATTGCGAAAAGCTAATTAATTAAAACAATTAAAGTATGCGCCTTTACTGAAAAAGCAAAGCAAGCAAGCAAACTTATACATCTGGCAGATGGGCTCTCAGCTAATCTGAAGAGCAAGTTGGGTGTGGGGTTTGAGGTGTTATATACCCTCCTGTCTATAGGCTTCAAAATTTTCTTGCTGCATATTTTGGTACAGATTAAGTCTCAAGTTCCTTTCTTTATTTTTTTTTACTTTGTTGTAGCCTTCCCAGAAATCATGAGAAGTACCTGGCAACTTTAACTTGCCATGCCTTGAGACTGCTGGCTTCTCTGCTTAAGGAGTAAAACTGCCCTTTTCCCCTTTCCCCTTTCCTTGTCCTTTTCTGCATTCTCAACCAAAGGACTTGTATGCATGAAATAAGCCTAACCAATGGACACAGACAGCAGGAGGTTCAGGGGGGAGTGAGGGCATGAGTGAGGGGTGGAGGGGCAATGGAGGGGATAAGCACACTTATGCAATACCTTAATCAATAAAGGGAAAAAAAAGAAGTGTTAAACACAGTTGAAAATTTTGGAACTCATAGAATTAAAAAGCTAAATAGTGGGGGAAAAGAATTACCTGTTAAAATTTACCTTTACATTCTGAAAACCAACTGAGCCTAATTTTTATCACCTAAGCTCTTCTAGACCTACACTGGGACTCCCAATAATACCTAACAATTTTCACTGTATGGCAATGAATATACTTTTCAATTATATCGCTATAAACTACTAAAAACAAATTAAGGGGTCTCAACTCCTCTTTTTACATGAAAGGCCCTCTTTATTCATTCTGATTTTGTTTTGCTGGTAGATGTGCTTCTATCAAAATCAGTGTCTACTAGAGAAAATAGAAAATAATAAAGGTTTATGTGTATTGAATCCTATCATATAGTTCATATCAATCTGGTTATCCTGGCCCTTACATGGTCCTGTGCCCTGGTTGATCCCCATGGTTTCTGCATCTGGATTTTCAGCCCTGATCAGAAACCTTTATCATGATACCTGAACTCATACTAGACACATGATGAGCAGTGACACATAATACTCTAAATCAGCTTGGTAGCATCCTCTTTGTAGTAAAACAATATATAAGATAAATTTAATTTAAAAATTACATGACAAAAAAATAAACTAAGAACAATGCCTTTCCTAAAGAGCTATTTGTACCAAGCACCACCATAGAGCTACCTGCAAAGCAAACTACACTCACACCCACAGATCAAGGATCCATTACTCTATGCAGTGCTAGAGATACAATAACCATAACTTTACTTCTGGCACTTTTTCCACATCCATAATAACCCACACCTTCTGATTTACTGATTTTTGGACTTGCTGCATCTGAATACAAATGGCTTTGACATAAGCTCAGATGGTACACCAAATCTTAATTTGGAAGGTTCTGTTTTTACCAGAGTCTGGGAAACATTATTTCCCATCTGATGCCAATAGCTGCTCCACAGTAAGCTCCTGCATCGCTACTACTAGCTAGCTGATCTATAGGTAAGGCAGAGTGGGAGGCTGGTAATATGATGTGATTAGATGCAGGTGTTCTTCATTTCTCAGTAATACAGAAAAATGAAGTTTTCTTTCCAACAGTCCCTTGAATTACTGAAAAGATAGAGCATTGATTTTATCTGCATGTTAGGGTAGAGAAAAGGAGGCCCAGCATGTGAAAATATTGCAATTTCACTAAATCCAGTCACAAAATAGGAGATTTATTTTAAACATGATACTGTGGGGCCAGTTCTATGAGGAAGGATAGGTTAGCCTATAACCAGACAGCACTGTGGATATGAATGAGGTAGCTCCTGATATGGGTCTATCCATTGGAGAGTTTAATTTCAGAAGTCTGTGATGAACTTAGAATTCCTGCCTAAAGGTTCATAAAAATTCCAGTTAGTAGATTGTGTACAGTGATGAGGTTAATGGAAAAGAATGTATCATTTGGGCCACTTGAGAACAATAACCTTGTAAAAGCACTAGTCAGTCCTGACAGTGGAGAGAGTGGAGCATCATCTATTTCTCTGTTGTGTCCTCTGGCAATGGAATTTAGCTGAAAATATAAAGAACTAACTCAAGCTCTCTTTTCATGGTACTGCCAGTGTTTTATATGATTAGGTTAGAGCCCAGCAACTCGGTCCTCTGCTCATTAATCCAGAAGGATTCTAGAATATAGTGCTAGCTTTATAATAGGAAGACCTAAGGTGATTCAAAAGCAAACTCATTAAGGCCTCCTCTTCTCTACCCTAACATGCAGATAAAATCAATGCCCAATCTTTTCAGCATTTCAAGGGACTGTTGGAAAGGAAACTTCATTTTTCTGTATTACTGAGAAATGAAGAACACCTGCATCTAATCACATCATATTACCAGCCTCCCACTCTGCCTTACCTATAGATCAGCTAGCTAGTAGTAGTGATGCAGGAGCTTACTGTGGAGCAGCCATGGGCATCAGATGGGAAATAATGTTTCCCAGACTCTGGTAAAAGCAGAATCTTCCAAATTAAGATTTGGTGTACCATCTGAGCTTATGTCAAAGCCATTTGTGTTCAGATGCAGCAAGTTCAAAAATTATGCAGCAAGTTCAAAAATTATCATCCAATAGTTAATAACCTATAACACACAATTATGATATGTATGAATATTAAATGTTATGATTGTAGATTTGTTTATTAATAAAATAAATAAAAGTTTTGGTCTTTCACTAGTTGGGAGTGAGGCAGCATACTGGTTAACAACAGGCTTTGGAGCCAAACTGCCTTGATTCAAGTGCCCTCCACTCTACTTCCTAGACATGAGACCTTAGGAAAGGCACTTAGTTTTTCTATGGGTGAGTGCCCTCAGATGTAAAGTGGGGATAATTACTATGTTTATACCATAGACACAAAAGGAAGAGTAAATGAGATACTATAGCATGGTGCCTGGCATATGGAAAGTTCTCTATAACTAGTAGCTATTAACATTATTTTTATCCTTGTTACAAAGGGTAATAATGTTAGCCATTGTTATATACATTATTGATTTTTATATATCAATTTTGACTTTTTAAAAACACTGGGTATGTATTGTGACATTATCCCCAAATAAGTTTTGTCTATTTTGTATCTCCTATATAAATTATGTACACTTTTTTTTTCTTTTTAAAAGCAGAATTTTTAATGGGAATCCCAAGACTATGCAGTATAATTTTGGAGTTCAAAGAAAAAGCAAAACTTGATAAAATAATAAAATTGAATTTTCCACCTGACCTCAATCTGAACACAAATGGCTATTAAAGCATAATTTTAAATGGTTGAATCATAATCTATATACAAATGCAAGTGAACACATGTCAAAAATTTGTTTAACTCATTAGTTAGTGAGACAATGAGGAGGCCAGGGGTCTACAACCTATAACCTAAAAGTCAAATACAGCCTGTCACATGTTTTTGTAAATAAAATTTTATGAATTACAGCCATACCCACTCATTTACATATTACCTATCACTATTTCCCTGCTACAATGGCAGAATTGTATTGTCCACAAAACGTAATATATTTACTATCTTATTTTTTCAAATATATTTTTATTAATTTCAGAGATGAAGGACAAAGGTTGAGAGGGACAAAAACATCAATGATGAGAGAGAATAATTGATCGGCTGCCTACTGCATGACCAACACTGGAGACTGAGCCTGCAACCCAGGTGTATGCCCTAACAGGGAATCCAATGGTGATCTCCTGGTTCATGGGTCAATGCTCAATCACTGAGCAATGCCAGCCAGACTACCATCTTACTTTTTACAACAAAAAGTTTATTGGCCCCTGATATAGGCATTCAGGGATGCTGAAAATTTTATAAATAGATGCACAAGGCAATACTTGCATTCTACCAGACAAGAAATATTTGCATTATAATTAAGAAAGCTATAAAATAACTCAAAGTTGATCAAAGACACAGATAATCCAGAAAATATACCAGGCCTGTGCTATTAGGCCCATTATACCAACAGAAATTCAGACTAGAGATCCAGGGAGAATCTTATTTTACAAACTAGGGCTAAGGTGGGGAAGAAGCTTGGATTCTAAAACTAACAGAACAAGGAGAGTGCCCTAATGCAAATCCCCAATGATTGGAATATGGAATTAAAGAGGCTGAGGATGCACAATTGAGTGCTTCTTACTTCAAGCCTCAGTTGTTTTGGAAATTGGGGCAGGACTGAGTCCTTGGGGTAGATCAGCAAGCCCAACTGTGGGGAGGCTGGGGCAGGCAGAGACTGATCCCATCCACTCTATTGATTTCAACTATTATAGGCTAGAGACTCTCACATCTACATTTTCAGTCCTGAAATTTCCTTCGAGATTCATGTTAGAGTTATACAATTTCCTACTACTGCCCCAATAGGTACATGAAATTCAATGTGTCCAAAGTTGAACCTTTTAAAAACCCTAAACTTGTTCTTCATCCTATATTCACTATCTGTTGGTGACACCAGAATCAAGCAGACATGCAGTCAAGAAACCTGAACTCCTTTATTTACTTCTCCCTCCAATACTACCTGACACATCCAATGAAAGTTTTAAACCTATTATTTTCTGTGTATCTCTAGAACTACTGTTTAAGATCTCACTATCTCTTCATCTGCACTATGATATATTTTAACTAGTCATATCCTTCTGAAACTCATCCAATGGTGTTCTGGAGCTGGCTTACACTAGCTGATGAGAATTGGTTGTGTTTATCTCTTCCAAATTCTATGTTCCATGATGTTATATTGGTAACTTGAAATTGGCCACACTGGGAATATTTGCACCACAGAGAAACACTATAAACCAAGATTTTTTGTGTGTGAAAAGCTGCTTATTAAAAATTAGAAGCACATTTACTACTGCCAATTCACCACACTTTAGCCAAATTGATCTTTTTAAAACACTTGTTTAACTATGCACCTCTTCTGATTAAAATTCTTCAACAGTTCACTGTGGCAAAAAATAACATTAAGTTTCTTGGCATGGCAAACAAAGCCTTTTATCATTTGACTCCTGCCTAAATGTCCAGCTTCCTCTCCCATTATTTTATTAGGCTCACAACTTACATGCTAGCTCAAAGGTCACAAACTGGTTCACTCAAACCTAAATTCCCTCATACATATATTTTATTGAGCCTGCACATTTTCTCTAACTTTTTTGAGGCAACATTTAAGTCTTTGAAAAATTCTGCCCCCAAATCCATATTTCTGATCATCTTAAAAAATGGCAACACTTGGCCCTCATTTATGCTTGTAACAAGAAACTGAGCAGCAGATGACCCTCTTGATAAGGTATGTGCTCTATAATTTACCAGTTCCCATAATTTACTCATCAAAATTATGCATGTTCCCCCAAACCTAGTCTTCATTTCTTTTATCTATTTACTTTTTGGTCCCTGATGTCAACCATATTATTAAATCCTGATTATTAACAGAAATCTCTGACCTTCACTATAGAATCTCTCTTTCTTTACCAGGGTGTCTTCATGATTATCCATGGTTCCTGCACAGTCTAGGAAGGGAAAAGCAGCAAGATGAATAGAGGTAGAAGAAGAGGGTGAGGGTAGAAGAGTCTCCATTTTGAAGCAATAGAATTGTGAAAATGACAGGCAGGGACTGCCCTAAATTTTTGTGATGTAAGGATATTCCCTATAGAGTCAGTCTTCTAACCCTCATTAGAGTCTTGGAATGTCTACCTTTTCAGCTGGACATGGGAAGGAAAGACCCAAGGACACTAGCTCACACTGACTCAAATTGTAGGATCCAGGTTTGTAAAGTAGAGTCAATTTCTTAATTTGATATTTGGATATTTAATTTCTTTTTGTGGAGTGCCCGCTGTATGTCTCATGGTGTGCTGGACACTATGGGGGAAAACACAAACAGACTAAGACAGCTCTGCCTCCAAATAGCTCACAACCTTAATGAAGAAGCAAAAAAAGATACATGTAAAATAAATAAGAACAAGAAGATATTGGGTGTTACCTAGTGCCCACAGCATCTGGGTGGTCTTCAAGGGGTGGGATCAAGTTAAGACAAGGAACTATTGAAGGATCCAGTGTTTGCAATGACCCTTTGCTAGCAGAGCAATGAGGTAAACCATTTCATACAGGGATCCCACAAGGTTATACACACAGAAAGAATGACTGAATTAGGTATGGCAACCTGTGAATGATAAGGCTGTCTGAAGGAGAAAAGGCAGTCTGAGTAGGAAGACATAGTTGGTCATTGTGGACCAGTTTTCTTTTGAAAAGTTTTCATCTTTTGTGTCATGTACCCAGAAAGCTAAAGGAGAATCAAAGACTCCTTGTTAAGTACTAATTCAAAGACAACGGAATTGGGTAATTCCAAAAAATATTTCATATTCTAGTATAGACAACAACCTTTCAACTTTATGATACAAGTTTGGGGCTTAGAAATATTCACAAGTACTACTGTGTGTCTTGGACAGGCCTGGCAGCAATGATATAGAAAGAAAGAAAGAAGAAAATAAAAGAGTAGGAAAAACAGAAAGAGCAAGGAAATAGAGAGAAAGGACAGGAAGAACACCGTGGAAGGAAGCAAACACATACCTCCAATCTAACCCAGGGAATCCTGTGCTACAAACTATTTTTTCTCCACCTCCCACTTTCTGCCTCTAAATCTTGACAGAGATTGAGAAATATCCCTGCCCACTGAGAACTGGCAGGTTACCAGATGTAAGCTTCTTTCTTCCTGAGCCAATGGTGATACATTGTTCACTTAGCATCTCTCCCAACTCTAGGCTTTATGCTGGTTGTGATATTTATTTTCATTACCAGGCCCACTCAGACCTACTTCTTCCTTAGCCTGTAGGTTTATGTTAATTTCTGAGATTATTCTGTCCCGTGTCCAATTTACTTTATCAGCCAGTTGCTCACTTCCTACTGTCTCATTTGTAGCTGCTCTCAATAAATGTTTAACAATGTTTATTTGCTGCTCAATCTGAGCCATTGATGACCAATGTGCAGCCAACTTTCAACACTTCAGAGGCTGAAACCGGCAGTCCAACATCCCCCAAGGGGTCCTGGAGTGCAAGAGTGCACTCGGAAAAGTTGCTGTCATTCAGCAGCTCCTGCGTTGAGCGTCTGCCCTCTGGTGGTCAGTGCACATCTTGGCTACCAGCGGGTTGGCCAGTTGGCTGGTCAGCTGGTTGCTTAAGCTTATATATATATATATGTATATAGATAGATAGATAGATAGATAGATAGATAGATAGATAGATACAAAGTCAGTGTAATGATTTGAGGGTATCTTCTCTTTAGCTACCAGGGCTTGATTTAGTGGTATCGTCTTTAAAATTACTGATTGTCATTAGCCTTTCAATGAATAACCAAAGAACATATATGCATATATGCATAGCCCATGGACACAGAAAATACTGTGGTGAAGGCCTGGGGTGGGGTGAGGGCTTGGTGGAGGAGGGCAAAGGAGGGGAAGATGGAGGACATCTGTAACACTGTCAACAATGAAAAAATATTCTTGCAATCTCTGTTGCTCCTTTGGAAATGAAAACAAACTACAAGTTCCAGAAAAGTCAGGAAAAATGTCCTTTACTTCTCTGTATCCCCATTGTGGCTTCGATAGAATTGGGCATATTGTGGTTGCATAATTTTAAGAGGGAATGTCTAAAGATATATTGCCTGAATTTGAACCTTGGCTCTGCTACTAAAAGCTGTGTAATCTTAGGTATGCTTTAACCTCTATGTGCCTCAGTTTATTCATTTGAGGGAAATATTTACCTCAAAAGGTTGTTGTAGAGATTAAATTAGTAAATACATGTAAAACATTTAGAACAGTGCCTGGCATACAATAAGCATTCCACAAATAGCCATTATGATAAGGAGGGGAATTGACAAAGGAATGTTAACTCCAATTCCCAAATCACTAATATTTGAAAGGCCCTGTGCTCCCTCTTTCTCCAATCCTAAATTCTGCTCTCTTATGCTTTTGGTTATATTTTACCTAGGTTCCTACTCTGATGATGGACACCCAGTTCTCTGAGTTCACACCAGACATCACTCCCATAATGCTGGCTGCCCACACCAACAACTATGAAATCATCAAATTGCTTGTCCAAAAACGGGTCACTATTCCACGACCTCACCAGATCCGCTGCAACTGTGTGGAATGTGTGTCCAGTTCAGAGGTAGATAGTCTGCGCCACTCCCGCTCCCGTCTGAACATCTATAAAGCTCTGGCAAGCCCCTCACTCATTGCCTTATCAAGTGAGGACCCTATCCTAACTGCTTTCCGCCTGGGCTGGGAGCTCAAGGAACTCAGCAAGGTAGAAAATGAGTTCAAGGCTGAGTATGAGGAGCTCTCCCAACAGTGTAAGCTCTTTGCCAAAGACCTACTGGACCAAGCTCGGAGCTCCCGGGAACTGGAGATCATCCTCAACCATCGAGATGATCATAGTGAAGAACTTGACCCTCAGAAATACCATGACCTGGCCAAGCTGAAGGTAGCAATCAAATACCACCAGAAAGAGGTAAGCTGAGTCCTTCTCTGTTTTCAGGGAAGCTTAAGCCCTCCAGAGTCCAGAGTATGTAGAGCAGTGTTAGCATTTTCTACCACTGGACCTTTAAGAAACAAATGGTTAGACAGGCCTAAGAAACAGACCCACTTATCCAAGGTACATACAACCTCTGCATATTTTCTTTTTGGCCAGATAAGTAAGGAAAAATACTTATCACCTAGCTCTTTGGTGGGAACGCACTTATCGGTTCAATAAATTATTATTTAGCTGTTGGGGATACAAAAACCAGATACTCTGTATCCATGGAGCTTACAAGCTTATGGTACACATTAAGTAAATGATAACATTAGTAAATATATAATTACAAATCATTGTTAAGTGCTCTGAAGGATAAGTTCTATGAGAACACATAACAAAGGACCATGCCCTATATACTTGGATGTGGAGGGCAGTGATTACAAATGGTTCACTGTCTGGATGTTGGTAATTGTTGGTAGAACTAACTCTTCCGAAGCCCCTCCGCAAGAAGGCTGATACATGCATTTGAAAGATGGAGTGTGTAATGCTGTGGAAAGCAAGAGCAACATCTCCTATGGTATGACCTTCTAACTTTTAGGGTTTACCTCTTTGAGGGAGGTCACTTCAAGCAGAAAACAGAATGAAAGGCTTTGTTTTCCACCTTGGCCGCATTTACAATCTAGCATGTGCTGTTCTATGTCATCAAATCAAACAATTTGGGTGCAGCATGGTACATTAGAAAAAGCAAGGACTTTAGAGCCAAAACAACTGAGGATGCATTTCCAACTCACCAGATCTATAACCTAAAGAAACTCAAATTTTCAGGACATTATTTTTTAATGCATTTATTGTTGAGAGTATTACAGACTGTCAAACTACATCAGGACATTATTTTTTAATTTATAAGATGAAGGTGACAATAGTTGCTCCACTTCATAGGACTATTACAGGAAATAAATGAGGAAGTGCTAGTGTGGCACAGGAAGTACATTAATGTCCATTTTAATCTCTCTTCCAATGCTACCAGGAGGCAGATTCAGACAGGTTGAACCAAGAAGTGGTTACCATCTGAAGGGGAACAGGCAGTGCCACCCTTTCATGGGTCCACCAAGCCCTGAGGCAAATCACATTGTATGTTCACTGGTCCCTTTATCTGACACAAGAAAAAAAAATGTTATGCCTTTGAAATGAGGCAAAGATGAGTACCAGGGACAACCTTCAAGGGGGTATAAAATGACAAAAAAGCAACATGAAGATCAAAAGCCTGCATTGGGGGAGATAGTAAATGGATAGGCCCATCCAACTCTCCTTATCCTATTTTTTTTGCCACTAATCATTTTAAGTTATTTCACTAGACCTGAAGTTACTTAACCTTACTTTTCTCTTCAAAAAAGGGGAAATAATAGGAACACTTACCTCCCTAGAGAAATATAGTTTAAATAAAATAATACATAATATACTTATGCACAATATTCAGCATACATTAGGTATTCAATAAATATTAGCTGCTATTACTTTTCATTGTCATGGTGTATGGTCTGATTCTGTGTACTAAAATTATAGGTAATAGATAATGACCCATCCCCTCCCTTACTCCTTACTCCTTCCCACCACCCTACTATTGATTTATAGTATCAGTTGTGTTAGTCTGCTATAAGGTCTAATTGATTTTTCTTTACTTTGATATATGTGTATATTTCTATTAATGGTATATATTATACTTTCATTGTGTTTTTCACTTTACATAAATTGTTCCAATACTGTGAGAAAAAAATCACAAATATTTCTAGAATACAAATTGCTTCCAGGTAACAAAATGGTTAATGAGAATACAAGTGTAAAAAAATAGATATTGCAGAATATAACTCAAGTTTGCATCCCTTGCCTCACTAAGTAGCAGATAAAGTTCATAATTTAGGCCATCCCCTGAAAATTGACAGAGCATTCATTTTCAAACAATTTCACTGCAATATTTCATCAATTTTGTATTAATAGATTATCTCCCAACTACTTTATCACTTGACCCCTTCTGCTCATATAATCTTCATTTGCCAATTTTAGTTAATTTTCCCTTTGGAAATAACTGTGATGAGTTCCTCACTCTCATGGGGATCTGCTTGGCATAGAACCATGGACTAACCCTTGGGTTCTACATTCACTGCCTTCCAACCCTCATTTCCCCCTCATACTTTAGTCCTTTACTTTCCTGAAACTTGGTTCCCTGTGTCTCTTAGTTCAAATTTATCTTATTATTGTTATTACAGAATATCTCCATGTTACTATATGTTCATACAATATGTTTCTCAGATATCATTATACCAACCTGGATGTGAGAAGGAATTATATTTCTTTTTGCTCACTTAATTAAGCACCAGAGATTCCAAAAGTGTTTGCAGAGTCCATTTGCTATGTACATTCAAATGGAGGAAAAATTAATTTGTTTTATTGTGGTAAAATCCGCATAACATAGAATTTATCATTTTAACCATTTTTAAGTTTACAGTTCAATGGCATTAAGTATATTCATGTTTTGGGGCAACCATCACAACTAGGAGTCATTTTTTTGAAGATGCACAAGTTTTTGGGTGCCTGCTTTTCTTTCAAATGTGAACCCATACAATTAGAACTTTATATTTTACAGACTACATTATTTTTAATCCATAACACTTACAAAGTAGCAACCTTCTAAGTACTCAAATTTATGGATATTAAACAGTAATACAAAAGCAATCCAAAAAGCACTGTATGAAAAATCAACAATTTTAGGCCTGGTGGTATTCACTCATCATTTTGAATCAAATCAATGGGAACTCTGTAATTTAATAGATTGATCTGTTGCAGTCAGAGCACATCAAACTCCTACTCAAATGCAGCAAAAAGAGTGAGATTCTTAACTCCAAAGTCAGTAAATTCATGGGAAACAATGTACTTTCACAGTAACCCCAAAATGGCCCAAAATTCAATCCCATGGCTAGAGACTTCAGAATTATTTCAGGCTTTATATATGTAGCTTCAAATTTTCCAATGGAGTTCAATATATAAACAATGGCTATAGATCAATTTTAGTTTATTTTATCTTCAAACTAAGCCACACTTGGGGAAACTTGAAAAATCAGATATACCTTAAGATTTGTACTTTAAAGACACTTCTTCCAGATGGCAAAATATGATTTATATTCATCAAAATCTATGAATCTCTTCTAAATTGTGACTTCACTTCCACTAAAGAATTCTATAATCCTTCCCAATCTCTGAAATAGTTTTTTAAATATCTGTGGTTCCACTGAGTCTCAATTGGTTGTACAATTAACTCATGAACAAGGTAGAGATTAGGGGCATTAACACCCCCACACACACATACACACAGTTGAATATCCACCTATAACTTTTGACTCCCCCAGAACTTCATTACTAATAGCCTACTGTTGACCAGAAGCCTAACCAATAACATAAATGTCAATTAACACATATTTTGTATATGTCTTATATACTGTATTCTTATAATAAAATAAACTAGAGAAAAGAAACTGCTATTAAGAAAATCATAAAGAAGAGAAAATACGTTTACAGTATTATATGTATTTAGTTTTTTTCTTAATCTTTATTGTTGAAAATATTACATATATCCCCTTTTTCCTACTATTGATTTCTTATAGCCCCCGACCCTGACTCAGACCTCTACCGCCCTATTGTCTGTGTCCATGGATTATGTATATATACATACAAATTCTTTGGTTGCTCTCTTCCTACCCACCCCCACCTTCCCTCTGAGATTCGACAGTCTGTCCCATGCTTCTATGTCTCTAGATTCAGAGACGTATTTAGTATTTTAAAAAAACCTGTATATAACTGGACATTTACAGTTTGAACCTGTTGTTCAAGAACCAACTGCAATCTCTAATTGCTCTCTATTCAGTCCACATGTCTAGTTTAAGACTAAATACTCTCACCTTGAATATATCAGCAATGTTCTTATTTTGGGAGTGTTTTTGTAATTTCAAGTTTAGTGTATTTGGATGAGAAACACAATCCTGTGAGCTACTGGTGTTCTAATAATTCAGGTGTTCATCAGCACTTCATTCTCAGAAGTCCTAAATCTGAGAAAGCAGACTAAGTGTGTTAAAATAAATATCCACAGTCTTTTAAAAAGTGAAGCATACAGCCCTGTCCTAGTGGTTCAGTTGGTTAGAGTGTTGGTTGCCCCATACACCAAGGGTTGTAGGTTCATTTCCTGGTCAAAGCACATACCTAGGTTTTGGGTTCCATCCCTGGTCAGGGCATGTACAGGAGGCAACTGATCGATGTTTCTCTCTCTTTCTTCCTCTCTCTCTAAATATCAATAAAAACATATCCTCAGGTGAGGATTTTTTAAAAAGTGAAATAGCCCTGGCCAGTGTTGCTCTTAGTCCTGGCCAGTGGTAAGAGCATTGGCCCATGCACCAGAGGGTTGTGGGTTCAATTCTCCAGTCAATGGCACATACCTGAATTGCAGGTTTAATTTCTGGCCCTGGTTGGGGTGAGTGGGGGAGGCAATCAATCCAGGTGTCCCTCTCACGTTGATGTTTCCCTCTCTCTCTCTCTCTTTTTCTCTCTTTCTCTCTCTCTCTCTCTCTCTCTCTCTCTCTCTCTCTCTCTCTCTCTCTCTCTTTCTCTCTCCCCCCCCCCACCTCTCACCCTTCCTTCAACTCTCTCTAAAAAAAATCAATGGGAAAAATATCCTCAGCTGAGGATTTTTTTAAGGGAAACATACAAACAGTACTTAAGGCCACAAGTGTTGTGATATTGAGAACTTATTTTATGTTATACAAAATACTTGAGCACCAATTTTCATAGGACAAATTCTCCTTATGTATTATGTTATAGAACTAGGCAAATTAATCTTTATATCAGACACAAATAAATGAATGAAAACTACTCTTATCCTTCTATAATATAGAGAGCAAATAAACTCAGCTTTTCTGCTTGGTAAAATTCCTCAAATTCCTTGGACACATGCAGTTTATTTGTACTTACTCATTAAGAAGAAAAATAATTAACATATTAAGTGAGTCACACTCCAGGGGCTGATAGAACACATTTGGTTTGAAGGTAGCATGTTGGGAGCCCCTACACAAGTTGGAGACATCTTTTTAAAGGCAAGTTTTCCCAGATGAGCTTCAGGCCCTGAAAAATACCTGGACAAGATTTATCTTCCAGTGCCAGAATTACTCAAAGGAGAAACAAACTGTGGATGGGAATGGGATAACTGAAGTAAAAGAGACCATGTGTCTTTGTTTTCACACCTGATTCCATGTCTAATTCTAGTTTGATCATGAGGGTATGTCTTCAAAGACACTTAAGAAGTCCTAATCTCTAGTAAAACAGTTAGATAATCCTTGTGTGTCACATAAACTTAATATTGTCATATAGTCATTTTCATATATTTCTAAAAATATGTTATTTCATATATTTGTCCCATTGTCAGATCTATCATACCAAGGCTATTGAAAACTCTGTAATTTTTTTGTTCCTTATTATAATTGAAAGTAGACAGAAATTTTATTTTAACTCTCATTTTGCAAACAAGAAAAGACTATATTTCAGAGATTTGTTCAGGATTATTTGGCAATGCTGGAAGTGGAACTTCAGACTCCTGGTACAATATTCTCTGAGTATACTCCACCTTTTGTTGAGTGGGGTTCTTGTATGATTGTTTAGTAGTCCCCAAACTCACCACCAAGTAATTAATAACTATAAGTTCTTTGATTTGTGAATGAGTTTATTAGTTAAAATCTGTTAAAATACATAACAACAAAATGGTGTGATTCAATAGCTAATGTTTGGCAGTAATCATCACATACAAGTATGTAACTGTGTAATCACAATTTCCCACACATTTTAGTTAAAGCACACAGAATGAAGAGTTGTTCTTCCTAATTCATTGCCATCTACCAGTATAAGCCCCTTGGATTTCACACCTTTAACTTGGTCTCAGAATAATGAACCTGTCTCCCTCTCTATCCCTCCACACAGTACAAGAATTAGCTTTGGTGTTGATCTTAAGCCAGAAATGGAAGGAGATTTTACTTTGGTGGTGAACACACAACACAATACATAGGTGATATATTATCACTGTACACCTGAAACCTATATAATTTTATTAACTAATGTAACTACAATAAAAATTTTTAAAACCGAAACAGGTCTAGTTTGGATAAGGAACCAGCACTCTCTTCATTCTCTTAGAGGGGAGATGCCAAATTCTAGTCAGAGGCATCCAGTCTGTAGACTGGCAAGTTAGTTAATATATCTCCTTCTAATCGGGTTTTAAGTGCATGACTTGTGTCAATTGTCAGACCGTTATTTCTATCAGTATCAACAACTTAGGGCTGGTTAATTTGCATATGACAAAAACAAAGCTAAGTTCATAAACCTGCTTAGGAACTAACTCTATGCACGGCTTTCCACCATAAACAGCTGCATAACTGTTGGCAACTTATTCTTTTTCTTTTCTCTCATAAAAATACATTCTCTAGCAGCTTTTGTTCCTAAGTATTTTCTTATATCCTACACTTATGTCTTATCACTATTGATTATATTTTTAATTCTGTTCCAAGGAATAAACATACTTAATATAAAAGTCATTGCTTGAAGCAGAGTTGCATTTTAACCTGATTCTTAAATACATACAATCACATAATCAAAGCAAACACTGCAATATATTTTATCTATTCCTGAGGTGTTATTATAGTACAGTCTTTCCAGGTGACCCACTTACCAAATAGCTAGCCACATATTACAGGGTTGTAGAATGTTTCTGCTTTGATACCTAAAGACCACGTTGACCATTTGTTGTTTTATAGGCTAATTCAATCTTTATCTTATTTCAAGGTCTGGAAGAGTCTCAAAGATTCCTCTTGGTTTATTTAATGACTTGCCTGAGTTAGCATGTTTGCTTGTGTTCTCTGATTAATACTAACAGTTTTAATAAGCTCACACTAAACTATTGTAGAATTGTATAAAGTTCATATTCCAGAATTCTAGTAGGAGAAATAGCTATCCTTCAGTATCTATATTTGAGGAACACCAGATCTGTCCATTTACAGTTCAATTACTCATCAAATAGAATTTGTAGCAAATTATGGACTTTCCTTGGGTATGTTTCATGATCTTGCTCTAGTATTTTTTTTATTCTTTTTGTATTTTTTTATTTGACACAAAATTATAGCCCAATTTCCCAGTCCAAATTCCTAGTGCAGAGTTTACATATTCCCTGGCTGTTTCTAAACTTTTAATTAAAACTAACTGAAATAAGTCAAAGAAAGACAGACACCATATGACTTCACTGACACTTGGACTCCAAAAAATTAACAAATAAAAGAAAGACTCATAAAAACAGAAAACAAACTGATGGTTGCCAGAGGGGATTGGGACATGAAAGAAAAGAGAAAGATAACGGGGATTATGAGGTCAAAATTTCCAGTTAAAAAAATTAATAATCCATAGAGATGTAGTAATGTAGAGCATAGGCAATATCTATACTAATAAAAGCCTAGGTGGCCCTCACATGACAACCTCACATCATCAAAATATGGCCACACCCACATTGTCACAAAATGGCCGCCACAAGATGGCCTCCACAAGATGGCCAGCAGGGGAGGGAACTTGAGGGTGATCAGGCCAGCAGGAAAGAGAAGTTGGGGGGTGATGGGACTGGCAAGGGACAGCAGTTGGGGGCAATTGGGCCAGCAGGGGTGGGCAGTTGGGGGCGATAGGGCTGGCAGGCGATGGCAGTTGAGGGTAACCAGTCCTGCAGGTGAGGGTAGTTGGGGGTGACCAGGCCAGCAGGAGGGTTCAGATGGGGGTGACAAGGCCAGCAGGGGAGGGCAGTTGAAGGTGATCAGTTCTGTAGGGGAGGGCAGTTGTGGACAATCAGAATGGCAGGAGAGGGCAGTTGGGGGTGACAAGGCCTACAGGGTAGGGAAGTTGGTGGGTGACCAGGCCTGCAGGGGAGGATAGCTGGGGGTGACCAGTCCGGCAGGGGAGGGCTGTTGGGGGTGACAAGGCCAACATGGGAGGACAGTTGGGAGCAACCGGGACTATGGGGAAAGCAGTTTTGGGTGACCAGGCTAGCAGGGGAGGGCAGTTGGGGGCAATTGGGTCAGTAGGGTAGGGCAGTTGGCAGTGATCAGGTTGTCTGGGAAGGGCAGTTAGGGGATGACTGGGCCTGCAAAGGAGGTTAGTTGGGGGCAACCAGGCCAGCAGGGGAGGGTAGTTGGGGGTGACAAGGCTGGCTGGGGAG
>PVJC01012688.1:0-39267 GCA_004026665.1 Murina feae | reverse complement strand
TGGACTGACAATTTTCGGGGGTTAAGGGTGTTGGGGATGCGTGAAGAGACTGGACAATAATTGTACACCTATGGATGAGGACAATGGGGGGGCAAGGTCAGAGGTTGGGGTGGGAATTGGGAGGAGGGGAGCTATGGGGGAAAAAAGAGGAACAACTGTAATAATCTGAACAATAAAGATAAATTAAAAAAAAAAAAAGCTCTTAAGAAAAAAGAATTTAATAAAAATGAGATTATTGCCCATCCAGCATGGCTCAGTGATTGAGCATCTACCTATGAACCAGGAGGTTCAATTCCCGGTCAGGGCACATGCCCAGGTTGCAGGCTCCATCCCCAGTAGGGGGCATGCAGGAGGCAGCCAATCAATGAGTCTCTCTCATCATTGATGTTTCTCTTCCTCTCTTCCTCTTCCTTCCTCTCTGAAATTAATAAAAACATATCTTTAAAAAATTAGGTTATTGGGGGAGGGAGAGGCAGCTGGGGGAAGAACTTCCTAGACTAGATACAATTAAAAAATGATGTGACCAAACAAAAACATATTGATGGTCAATATAAACTTAAAATTTTCCAGAAAACAACTGAAAGAAAACAAACTCAGCAAATAAAATAAAGAGTTAATATCTTAACATAAGAAACTCATACAAATTGATGAGAAATGTAAACAGAAAATTTATAAAATATAGCTATTTGGTAAACGTGGAAAAATTTACTCTTATGAATAATCAAAGAAATACAAATTAAAACAAGATGCTATTTCGAGTCTGGGGTATCTTCACCTTGACAGTAGCGACCTTTAGGTTTGGATGAGTATGTGGCATAGGGAGCTGCCTATGCCTCACAGTGTGCTTACAGCACCCCTGGCCTCTACTAGAAGCCAGTGGCATCCTCCATCCCAGCAGTGACAACTACAAGGTCTCCAGACATTGCTGGATGTTCAGGGGGGCAAATCTCTGTTCCGGTTTAACAAATTGGTAAATTTCTTAGTGTGTGTTGATTAACATTAAAATGGGCAACGGTAATTTCATACACTCTGCTGTCAGGAACACAAAATGGAGTGTCACTTTTTTTGGTATAAGGTGTATTAGAATGTAGTTTACATACCACAAAACTCACCCATTCCAAAGGCACAATTTAAAATTTTTAGTATATTAAAAGAGTTGTGCAACACCACAATCTCATAATCTAGTGTTAGAATTTGTCATCATTTGCTAATAAAACCCAGTACCCCTTAAGAGTCTCCCCATGCACCCACTGTCCACCACCCCAGCATCTGCCTGAAGCAATCCCTGATCTACCTTCTGCTTCTATGATCTGTCTTATTCTGGACATTTCATGTAAATGAAATATTACAACATGAGTGTGGTCTATTGTGACTGGCTTCCTTCACTTTGCTTCATGTTTTCAAGAGTCATCCATGATTGAGCAGCTATCAGTACTTCACTATTAAAAACATTTTTAAAAATATTTTTATTGTTGACAGTGTTACAGATGTCTCTTAATTTCTTCCCTCCTTTACACCCCTCTTCCCAGTCCCTGCCCCACTCTAGGCCTTTACCACACTATTGTCTGTGTCTATTGGTTACACATATCTTATATACTAAAAGCCTAATAGGCTAAGTGTCCAGTCATCCATTCAACCAATCAAAGTGTAATATGCTAATGGTATGCTAAGGCTGCTCAACCACTTGCTATGACATGCACTAGCCATTAGAAGGCAGATACTCTGATTGGTAGGTTAGCTTGCTGCTGGGGTCCTGTCAATCGGGACTGAGTGAGTTGGGCCAGACACGCCCTGGAGCCCTCCTGTGGTCCCTCCCTGGCTGGCCAACCTCCCATGTCCCTCCCTAGCCCCAATTGTGCACCCGTGGGGTCCCTTGGCCTGGCCTGCACCTTCTCGCAATCTGGGACCCCTTGGGGCATGTTAGAGAACCAGTTTTGGCCCAATCCTGTAGGCCAGGCCAAGGGACCCCACTGGTGTATGAATTCATGCACCGAGCCTCTAGTATGTATGTAAGTTTTTGGTTAATCTCTTCCTGTCTCTCCCCCCACTTCCCTCTGAGATGTCAGTCTGTTCCATGTCTTGATGCCTTTAGACGTATTTTGTTAGTCTATTATGTTCATTAAATTCCACTTATAAGTGATATCATGTGATATTTGTCTTTTTTTAAGTGGCTTGTTTCACTCAGCATAATACTTCCAGATCCATACATGCTGTCACAAAGGGTAAGAAATACCTTCTTTTCTTTTTTTACAGTTGCATAGTATTTCACTGTGTAAATGTACCAAAGCTTTTTATCCACTCATCTACTGATGGGCATGTGGGCTCTTTCCAGATTTTAGCTATTGTAAATGCGCTGCTATGTATATAGAGGTGCATATATCCTTTCTGATTAGTGTTTTGGCCTTCTTAAAAATCAACAAACAACAAATGCTGGCGAGGATGTGGAGTAAAGGGAACCCTAGTATGCTGCTGGTGGTAACGCGGACAGGTGCAGCCACTGTGAAAAACTGTATGAAATTTACTCAAAAAATTTAAAATGGAACTACAGGCTCTTGCCGGCATTGCTCAGTGGTTAGAATGTTGGTGCACACATTGAGGGTCTCAGGTTCAATTCCCAATCAAAGGTACACACCTGGTTTTCAGGTTTGGTCTCTGGCCCTAATCAGAGCACACGCGGGGGGCAACCAATTGATGTCTCTCTCACATGGATTTTTCTCTCTCCTCTGTCTCTTTTCCTCTCTTGCCCTACCCTCTCCCTTCCACTTTCTCTAAAAATCAATGGAAAAAATATCCTGTGTGAGGATTAAAAAAACCAAACAAACAAAAAAAGGAACTACCTTTTGGCCCAGTGATCCCACTTCTAGGAGTACTTCATTATTTTTAATGCCAAATAATATTCCCTGGCATAGATGTCAGGACATTTGAGCTATTTACACTTTCTAGCTATTATAAATAATGTTGCTAAAAACATCTGTGCACAAGTTTTTGCATGGACCAATGTTTTAATTTCTCTTCAATAGATAAGAGTGGAATTTGTGGGCTTTAAGGTAATTCTATTTTTAACATTTTGAAGAATTGCCAAAATGTTTTCCAAAGTGGCCTCGCTATCTTACATTCCCACCAGCAATGTATGAGGGCTCCAAATTCTCTACATCTTTGCCAACACTTGTCACTGTTGTTTTTTTAATTGTTGCCATCCAAGTGCTTGTGAAATGGCATAATTTTTATTTGCATTTCTCTGATTGCTAATAAAGTTGATCATCTTTTCATTTGCTTATTTGCCATTTATGTATCTTCTATAGAGAAATGCCTCACAATCTTCTGCCCTTTTATCAGTTGGGATCTTATTAAACTGTGAAATTATTTATACATATCCTAGATGTAATTCCCTTATAGGACATACGCTTTAAAAATGTTCTTTCTTTTCCCCATTCTGTGCAATGCCTTTTTACTTTATTGATGACATCATTTGTAGCACAAGTTTTTTTATTTTGATATAGTCTTTTTCATTTATTTATTTGTCTTTTGTTGCTTAAGCTTTCTATATGTATCCAAGCAAACATTACCTAACCCAAAGTCACAAAAATTTACTTGTATACTATCTTCTTGAGAGATTTATAATTTCAGCTCTTATATCAAGCCTATAATCTATTTTAAGTTAAGGAATTCAACTTCATTCTTTTTCATGTAGATATTTAGTTGTCCTAGTACAATTTGTTGAAAAAAACCTTTTCTTTGCCCATTAAATTTTGTTGGCACCAATTATTAAAAAATAATTTGTCCACAAATATGAGTTAATTTCTGGACTCTCTATTCTGTTCCATTGACCTATATCTTTCCTTATGTTAATACTAGGGGCCCGGTGCACAAAATTCATGCATTGGGGGGGGGGTCCTCAGCCCAGCCTGCCCCTCTTACATATTGGGAGCCCTCAGGGGGTGTCCTACTGATGGCTTAGGCCCGCTCCCTGATCCTCTTGGGGAGTGGCCTAAGCCACCTTTGTGGCCTACCTTTGTGGGAGCTGACCAGGCTAATCAGGAGAAGCCACCAGCCCCATCACCCCGCTGCTGCAGCCACTGCCAGTCACCACAGCCACCAAGGTGTTTTCATAAACATGGACTCCAGTCCCTTCACCATGAAAAAATGACAACTTTCTTTAGGCATTTTCAAGATGTGTCTTTCATAGGATGTGACATTTCTTTCTTTCTTTTTTTTCTTTTTATCCTCACCTGAGGATATGTTTCCATTGATTTTTAGAGAATGTGGAAGAGAAGAGACAAACAGAGAGAAACATCAAAGTGAGAGGAAAACTTTGATTGGTTGCCTCCTGCATATGCCCTGACCTGTGCCCTGGCCAGGGAGGAGCCTGCAACCTAGGTACATGTCCTTGGTCAAAATTGAAGCCACACCCTGCAGTCAGCAGGCTGAGGCATTATACACTGAGCCAAACTGGCTAGGGCAGGATATGACATTTCTTAGCCCTCCAGCAGTGGACCTTCATTTTTTTCTCCAGAAGTGTGGTGGAAAAACCCTAGATTACCTTTTTGGATTCTTATTACCCAAGTTACTAAGAATATTACCAGTGGCATATAGGGAGCTTAGCCAATGAGGAGTCAGAAAAGGTGTTTCCTCTGTAGTTCACTCTGATCATCGGCTCCACCCCTGCCCAGGCCTGTAACCTCTGGCCGAGGATGCAGGCCTGGGCAGGGGACCCACAAACCCCTCTGATCGTTGGCTTCACAGAGCCCAGGCCTCTGCGATCTCTGACTCTTATCCCACCCTCTGCCATCGCCGGCTCTTCCCTTGCCCCACTGGCAGCCTCTTGCCAAGGTTGCAGGCCTGGGCAGGGGACCCCCAGATCCCTGCATTGCCAGCTCCACTGGTGCCCAGACCCCTGCAATAGCAGGCTCTGCCCCTGCCCCCTGATCGCTGGCTCTGTGGAGCCCAGGTCCCTGTGACCTCCGGCCTTGCCCCTGCCTAGGCCTTATGCCTGGGTAGGGCACCCTCATACCCCTCCAATCACCAGCTCTGCCCCTGCACCCTCCAATCACTGGCTCCACTCTTGCCCATGCCTGAAGCCTCTGATGAAGGCCTCTGACCTGGGCAGAGCACTCCCAGCCCCCTCTGATTGCCTGTTCTGCCCCTCAGGCCCCCTGCCTCCCCTGTCACCTACTTGGCTAACAGGCCTGATCACTTAGTGGTGGGGCTAAGCCCAACTGGGCGCCGCCATCTTGTGGGTATGGGGGCGGGCATCTTTGTCAGAGTGACACCTAATTTGCATATCACTCTTATTAGATAGGATTATATTCTCTATAGTTTTGCTGTTAGTTTTGAAATTGGGAATTCTTAATCCTCTTTGTTCTCCTTTTTCAAAATTGTTTGGCCATTCTAAGTCATTTGAATTTCCATATAAACTTTATATATTGTGTCAATCTGTACAAAGACACCAGCTAAGATTCTGATAGGCTCTGTATTGAATTTGTAGATCAATTTGTAGTAGTATTGTCTTTTTTTTTTTTTATTCCTCGCCCAAGGATATTTTTCCATTGACTTTTAGAGAGAGTGGAAGAGAGAGGGAAAGACAGAGAGAAACATCGGTATGAGAGAAACACATTAATTGGTTGCCTCCTGCACAAACCCCAACCAGGGCCCAGGCCAGAGTGGAGCAGTTAACCAAGGTATTTACCCTTGACCAGAACCAAACCCGGGACCCTTTGGTCTGCAGACAGATGCTCTATTCACTGAGCCAAACCGGCTAGGACAGTATTGTCATTTTTAAAACGTCATTTTAAGTCTTTTGATGAATGAATATAGGCTGTCTTTCTATTTATTTAGGTCTTAATTTCTTTTAACAATAATTTTCAGTTTTATAAAGTACAACTTTTACACTTCTTTAATTAAATGTATTCTAAAATATTTTATCTTCACTAGATGCTATCCTTTTTTGTGTAATTCCATTTAATGGATTTGTTTTCTTATTTTCATTTTTGAATTATTCATTGCTAATATAGAAATGTAATTATTATATATTGATCTTGTATCCTGCAACTTGATAGTTTATTCGTATTAATAAAATTTTAGTATATTTTAAGATTTTCTATATCTAAGATCATATCATCTGTGAAAAGAGATATTTTTCCTTCATACCAATCTAGGTGCATTTTATTTCTTTTTCTTGTCTTATTTCAAGGATAGAATCTTCAGGACAACGTTGACTAGAAAAAGTGAGAAGGGCATTTCTGTCATGTTACTGACAAGATAGAGGAAAAGCATTACTCTGTCACCATTAAGTATGATGTTAGTTGTGGGCTTTTTGCATATACTCTTTATCAGGTTAAGTTCTCTTCTATTCCTAGTTTATAGTTTTTTTAATCATAAAATGGTGTTGAATTTTGTCAAATGCTTTTTCTACATTTACCAGGATAATCACTGGTGTTTGTTCTTTATTGTATTGATATAACATATTTCATTACTTGTTTTTCAGGTATTAAACCAACCCTGTATTTCTGGGATAAATCCAGTTGATCATGATATAAAGTTATTTATATGTTGTTGTATCCTATTTTTTAGTATTTTCTTGAGAATTTTTTATCTAAATTCATCTTCAGTTTTCTTTGTTTATGAAATTAGACAGATATACTGCATTTATTTGGAAGAAAAAAACCTAAGACTTGGTTAAATTGTATGGAATGTGAATTATATCTCGCCAAATATATTTGTTAAAAGAAAATTAAGGCTGTAGATCCAAAATGGTGGTGGTATAGTGGACCAAACTTGAATTACAACTAAATTATTGAAAAATCATCCAACTGAAAACCAGCTGAAGAGAAGTCTTATAACCAAGGATTTACAGAAAAAGCTGTATTGGGACTGGTAGAAAGGGCAGACACCCAAAAAAATGTTTGGCCCTGTTCCTAAGGGCAGTGGCTGAGGTTCTAGAGAGAGATCTCAGCTGCTCAGGGGTTCCCCTAAGAAGCTTGGGGTCTATACCCCAAGCCAAGCTCCTCAGCAACCAGAGCACCAGAACTGAAAAGTGGAGACCACGTAACACCTGACTGTGAAAAGCAGTGGGGTTTCTGTCCACTACAGAGAGATAGAAGTTTGCTACAGACACAGGTATCTTCTTAAAGGGCCATCACACAACATTTCATTTACAGCCTCTCACCCTGGGTTTCTGCAGAGGATGGGAGGAGTAAATTCTCCAATGAGGAGAGTCTGGGGTTTGTGGCTCTTGGTATTGTGCTGAGTCATTCCCCCATACTGCAGATATCATCTTTCTTTGGTGGAGCACTCCCCTCATGTGGCATCAGCCTAAGAAAAAGCAATAGTCCCACCCCCTGGACTACCTCCCACCCCATCCTATGGATTTTGTGCTCTGCTGAGGAGTACAGCTGGAGGCTCTTTCAGGCAGCAGGCAGGCAGAGGCAGGTGGAGATTGATGTTGTCAGGGTATCTTGGGATGTTTGCTGACCTGGCCCCTGGCTCAGTGCTGGTAGAAACTGGCCCTGGTATGCAACATAATCTTTCCTATGCACCCCCAGGCCTAGCAGAAGCAGCCACAAAGTGTGGATCACTTGTAGCTACAAACAGGTTGCTGAGGGCAAGTTACACACAGCTTCTGACACTGGCCTGTGCCACAGTTCATCCCAAGAAGCCCAGAAACAACACACCCATTGGCAAGCTTCAAACAACATCAGAGCAGAATCCAAAAAGCTTCAGAAGCAGCATATCCAAAGGAAGATCTCGGCAGGTATCAAACCCTGCTGAGGCAATTTCTGCTTCATGAGATTCAGCACCTGCACAGCGGCTTAAATGCTGAGGTGAGGGTTGAGCCTCATAGTCATTAGCAATCAAGAATCAATTATAACATGAGGCTCCACTTAACCCACACAGGAGAAATTCCTGGAGCACACAGCTCAGGTGATCAAGGAGACTGTACTAACTACACCCCACAGAACACCTTCTACATAAGGCCACCCCACAAAGTCTGTGAATCATAAGAAGCACAAACAAGCAGACAAAATGGGGCAATATAGAAACATGCCCCAAATAAAAGAACAGGAGAAATCTCCAGAAAAAGAGTTAAGTGAAATAGAAGCAAGCATTTACCAGCTATAGAGTTCAACGTAATCGTTATAAGGATGCTCAACAGCATGAAAAGGGACATAGAACCATGGAAAAGGACCAATCAAAAATGAAGAATACAATTTCTGAAATAAAGAATACACTAGAAGGAATAAACATTAGGTTAGATGAAGCAGAGGACTGAATCAGTGATTTGGAAGCAAGGTAGAAAAACACACAATCAGAACATCAAAAAGAAGAATTTAAGAAAGTGAGGATAGTTTAAGGGACCTTTAAGACAACATGAAATGTAACAACATCCATATCATAGTGGTTATCAGAAAGAGAAGAGAGAAAGCAAGGAATAAAGAATCTGTTAGATGAAATTATGACCAAACACTTCTTTAACCAGAAGAAAAATGACACACAAGTCCAGGAAGTACAGAGTCTGAAACAAGATGGAGCTAAAGAAACCCAGACCAAGGCATGCCATAATTAAAATGGCTAAGATTAAAGATAAAGAGAGAATTAAAAGCCACAAGAGAAAGACAGTTATACCTGTTATCTACAAAGGAGGTGATTCCTCAATAGAAACATTTCAAACCAGAAGGGACAGGCATCAAATATTCAAAGTGATGAAAAGCAATGAGCTACAACCAAGACTACTTTACCCAGCAAGGATATCACTTAAAACTAAAAGAGAAACAGAAAGCTTTCTAAATAGACAAACAAACAAACAAAAAACCTAAAGGCGTTTGTTACCACCAAACTTATATTAAAAGAAATGTTAATGGGACTGCTTCAAGTAGGAGAGGAGGAGGAGTAGGTGGTGGAGGAGGAGGAGGAGAGGAAGAAGGGGAAGAGGAAGAAGATCTAAATACCCACCCTTCTTAAACTATTCCAAAAAATTCAAGAGGAGGGAAAACATTCAAGCTCTTTTTATGAGGCCAACATTATCCCAATTCCAAAACCAGACAGATATGGACACTACAAAGAAAGAAAATTATAGACTAACATCCCTGATGAATATTGATGTTAATATGTTTAACAAAATAATAAAACACAGATCCAGCAGTACATTAAAAAGATCATACACTATGATCAAATTGGGTTTATCCTGGGAATACAAGGTTGGTACTATATCTTCAAATCAATAAGCATGATATATCATATAAACACATGAAGGATAAAAGCCACATGATCATATCAAAAGATGCAGAAAAAGCATTCCATAAAATCCAACATCCACTTATGATAAAAACTCTCAGCAAAGCTGAAATAGAGGGATCAATACCTCAACATAATAAAGGCCATATATAATAAACTCTCAGCAAACATCATACTCAATGGGCAAAGCTACAATGTTGGGAATAAGACAGGAATGGTCACTTTCAACACTCTTACTCAACATGTTACTGGAAGTCCTAACCATAGCAATCAGACAAGAAAAAGAAATAAAAGACACCAAATTAAAAAGGGAAGTTGTTACTCTTTACAGGTGATATGATCATGTATGTAGAGAACACTAAAGATCCACCAAAAATTTAGTAGGACTAATAAATGAATTCAATAAAGTGCCAGAAATCAGATGCATTTTATACACCAGTAATGAACTATCAGAAAGGAAAATTAAGAAAACATTCCTGTTTACAATTGCTTCAAAAGAATAAAATATCTAAGGGTAAATTTATCTAAGGGTAAAGGACCTATACTCCAAAAATTATAAGACACTGAAGATAATACAATTAAGAGGAAGCATATGCTGTATTCATGGATGAAAAGAATTAATATAATTAAGATGTCTATACTAGCCATGCTGGTGTGGTTCAATGGTTGAGTGTTGACCGATGAGCCAGGAGGTCATGATTCAATTCCTGGTTAAGGGACATGCTTAGGTTGCAGGCTTGATCTCCAGTAGCTGATCAATGATTGTCTCTCATCATTAATGTTTCTATGTCCCTCTCCCTCTCCTTTCCTCTCTAAAATCAATAAATAGCATTTTTAAAAAAATGTCCATACTATGCAAAGAAATCTATAGATTCAACACATTTCCTATCAAGACACCAATGGTATATTTCACAGAACTAGAACAGATATTCTGAATATATATATATATATATATATATATATATATATATAGTCACAAAACACCCTAAATAACAACAGCAATCTTGAGAAAGCAAAACAGAGGAATCAGGCTACCTGACATCAAACCACAATACAAGGCCATAGTAATCAAAACAGCATGGTACTAGCATAAAAACAGACATGTATATCAGTGGAATATAATAGAGAGCCAAGCAATAAACCCACATATTTATAGTAATTAATATTTAACAAAAAAGGCAAAAATGTATAATGGAGTAAAGGTAGTGTATTCAGTAAACTATGTGGGGAATATCAGACAGATACATGCAAAAAATGAAATTAGAGTACCAACTTACACCATACACATGAATGAACTCAAAATGGATTAAAGACTTAAAAGTTAGACTCAAAACCATAAAAATCTTAGAAAGAACCTAGTCAGTAAAATCTCAGACATTTCTCATAGCAATATTTTTTCTGATATATCTTCTCAGACAAGGGAAACAAAAGAAAAAATAAACAAATGGGACTACATCAAACTAAAAAGTATTTGCACAGCAAAGGACACTATCAACAAAATGAAAAGAAAGCTCACTGAAGGGAGAACATATTTGCTGATACATCTAATAAGGGCTTAATATCCAAAAGTTATCAAGAACTTATAAAACTCAACACCATATCTTGAAAAGGGGAGCAGTGGAGGCCAGGAGTGCAGCCATACCAACACCCAGACTGCCCTCCGACACCACCCCTAACCTAAGCAGTGAGCCTCTCACAAGCCATAACAAGTGAGGGACCACTTCCCAGCCCCTGCAGTTAGTGGAACCCTACCTTGCCACCGGCATCCAGATGCCTGCAGTGACCACAGGCCAGAGAGACCTACCACACCAAGACTCCCTGCCTGCACTCCTGGACTGGTCCTACCAGACTCCACACTCCCAGACCTGGCACTACTGGACCCCAAGCAGTGAGTGCAAGACAGAGGGATCCCATGCCCATCCTGGCCCAGCCCTCTGGACCACACTGACTGTGTGCCTGCTGTGAGCCTGAGAACCTCTACCCAGCACCCTGTCTAGCTCCAAGGACAGCACTGACAGTAAATTAACACTTGGCTCAGTGCCCGTCCAGCCCTAAGAACTCTCTTACCAGGTGCCCAACCAGCCCCAAGTTCAGTGCCAACAGTGCTGGCCAGGGACACTTGGTCTGGCACCCACCCAGCCTTAAGGAATGCCTAAGGACAGCACCACTGGTACTGGGAAGGGACCCCAACCAGGCATCCTACCCAGCCTCAACCAGGCATCCTACCCAACCCCAAGGACCAGGACCTCTGGCAAACCAGAGGGTCCTAGGGCACTGCCCTGTCCCAAAAGCCTGGGCCATTCAGTGAATTGCATGCCAAAGAACTCTGGGGTCTCACAGGGAGTCACACACAAGAGGATCTCTGCATCTATCCCTGCCAACCCCAAGCACCTGTAACAGACAACTGAGGGACCAGATCCACTGGAGAAGGGAATACAACTCAGAGCAGAGACATTACAAGCGCAAGGCTCAAGGCAGTCCCAGATTCTCCTGTATTGGGTGCATATATGGGCTAAGGAGTCCCAGATCATTGGATCACTAGGGGCTTCAACTTCTTGGACATCAAGAATGTTGCCCAGGGCCAGGAACTATCAGCAACTCATATTACATAGAAACAAATACAAAGGGACAACAAAAATAGGGAGACAAAGAAATAACCCCAAAGGAAAGAAAAGGAGAAATTTCCAGAAAGGGAAATAAATAAAATGGAAGTAAGCAATTTGTCAAGAAATAATTCAAGAGTAATGGTTATAAGAATGCTCAATAGTCTGGATGGGAAATTCACCAACATATGTAAGAATCAAGTGGAAATGAAGAATGACATAGCTGCATTAAAAAACACAATGGAAGGTTTCAACAGTAGACTAAAAGAAGCTGAGGCCTGAATCAGTGAGTTAGAAGACAGTGTAGAAAACACCCAATCTGAACAGCAATTGGAAAAATATTAAAAGCAGGAGGAGAGTTTAAGGGAGTGTAGGGACAATATAAAATGAAGCAACATCCACATAATAAGAGTGCCAGAAGGAGCTGAAGCTGAGGAAGGAAGAGAAAACCTATTTGAAGCAATAATGACAGAAAAGTTCCCTGACTTGGGGGGAAAAAGTTACACACGCACAGAGAGTCCCAAATAAGAGGAACGCAAAAAGACCCACATGAAGATACATCATAATTACAATGGAAAACCTTATGACAAAGAATCTTAAGAGCTGCAAGAGAGAGACAGAAAGTTACCTACAAGGTATCTGCCATTAAATGTTGCAATCAAAAGACATAGGGTGTCTGAGTGGATAAGAAAACATGTCCCATATATACACTGTCTTCAAGAGACCCACCTCAGAACAAAAGACTCACACAGACTGAACGTGAAGGGATGGAAAAAATATTTCAGGCAAATGGAAATGAAAAAACAAGCTGGGGTAGCAATACTTAACATCCAAAAAAATAGACCTCAAAGTGAAGGCCATATCAAGAGATAAGGAAAGTTACTTCATAATACTAAAGGGATCAATACTACAAGAGGATATAACTCTGGTAAACATATATGCACCCTATACAGGAGAATCAAAATACATAAAAATATTTCTGGAAGATATCAAGGGAGAGATCAACAGCAATATAATCATAGTAGAGGATTTTAATATCCCAATTGACATCACTGGATAAATTTTCTAGACAAAAAAAATCAACAAAGGAACAGCAATCCTAAATGACTCATTAGATCAGGTGGAACTAATTGACATATTTAGAACATTTCACCCCAAAGCCACTGAGTACACACTTCTCAAATGCACATGGCACATTTTCAAAGATACTAGTACCAGTTAATAACAATATTTTTTCAACAGATGGAGTTACACATTTGTTGATATATATGTGATTTGATATGTATGCTATTTTGTTGTATTGACAGCAAGCTTCAAACCTTCATGTCAAATTTGCTGATGGGGTTAACATCATAGATATTTATATATTTACACTCAAAAATGTCAAATTTTGTGGCAAAAAAAGAAGTTTTAGTTTATTACTTTATTTTGAAGAAAAGTGCTGCTGAAAATTATCCTATACTTTGGGAAGCTTATGGTGAAAATGCTCCATCTCAAGATACTTGCAAACACTGGTTTAAATGTTTTAAAAGTGATGATTTCAATGTGAAAGACAAAGAATGTCCAGGTCAACTGAAAGAAGTTTGAAGACCAACAATTACAAGCAATATTGGATGAAGATGCATGTCAAACTTAAAAACAACTTGTAGAAAAATTAAACGTTGCTCAGCAAACAACTTCTGATCATTTACAAGCAATGGGAAAGATTTTAAAGGAAGGAAAATGAGTGCCACATTAACTGAACAAAAGACAAATGGAAAACCAAAAAGTCATCGGTAAAATGTTGCTTCAACGGCACAAAAGAAAGTCCTTTTTGCATCAAATTGTGACTGGCAATGAAAAGTGTACTTATTTTGAGGATCCCAAACACACAAAATCATGGGTTGATCCAGGTCAACCATCAATATCGACTGCAAGGCCAAATTGCTTTGGAAAGAAAACAATGCTCTGCGTTTGGTGGGATCAGGAAGGTATGATGTATTATGAGCTTCTAAAACCAGATGAAACCACTAATACTGATTGCTACTGAGAACAAATAATCAATTTGAACCACGCTTTGATCGTAAAATGACCAGAATGTGCCAGAAGACACGGCAAAGTAATTTTGCTTTATGATAATGCACCATCACACACTTCAAAACCAGAAACGTTAAAAGAACTTACCTGTGAAGTATTAATCCACCTGTCATATTCATTAGACCTTGCTCTTTCAGATTAGTACTTGTTCCGATCAATAGCATACACACTTTCTGAGCAGCACTTCACAATGTACAAAGAAGTGGAAAACTGGGTTTCTGAATGGTTTGCCTCAAAACAAGAAAAGTTCTATTCGAATGATATCCACAAATTGCCCAAAAGATGGAGGAAATGTGTAGCTAGCAATGGACATTACTTTGAATAAAGCACTTTTGATGTTTCTCTTGAAATTATCGTGTTTTCTTTGATCACAATATCCACATTATTAACCGGTACACCTAGTAGACCACATATTAAGACACAGGCTAAGTCTCTTCAAATTCAAGAAGATTGAAATGATATCAAGCATCTTCTCAGATTAACAATGGCATAAAATTAGAAATCAATGACAATAAAAAACAATAAAACACTTGTAGGCTAAACAACATGCTATTAAACAATGACTGGGTTACCAAAGAGATCAAAGAAGAAACAAAAAACATCCTGGAAACAAATGACAATGAAAACAGAACAATCCAAAATATATGAGACATAGTGAAAGATATCCTAAGAGAGAAATTCATAGTATTACAGGCCTACCTCAATAAACAAGAAAAACTGGTAATAAACAATCTAACCCTACAACTTTAAGAATTAGAAAGAGAGCAACAACAACAAAAAATTCCAGAGTAAGTAGGAGGAAGAAAATAATAAAGATCAGAGCAGAAATAAATGACATAGAGACCAAATAAATAAAAGATCAATAGAATCAAGAGCTGGTTCTTTGCAAGGATAAACAGGATTTATGAACCTCTAGCCAGGCTCACCAAGGAGCAAAGAGAGAGGACGCTAACAAACAAAATCAGAACTAAAGGAGGTGAAGTAACAACCAGCCCTATAGAAACAAAGAATTGTAAAAAAAAAAAAAATACTTTGAACAACTTTATTCCAACAAGCTGGACAACCTAGACAAAATGGACATATTCCTAGAAAAATGGAATCTTCCAAAACTCAACCAGGAAGACTCAGGAAACCTGTATAGGCTGATAACAACTAATGAAATTGAAGCAGTAAACAAAAACCTTCCAGCAAACAAAAGCCCTAGTTGTGCCAGTTTCACAAGGGAGTTTTACCAAACACTCAATGAAGAACTAAAACCCACCCTTCTCAGACTATTCCAAAAAATTTAAGGGGGAGGAATACTTCCAAGCTCTCTATAAGCCAGCATCATCCTAATCCTAAAACCAGATAAAGACATTACAAAGAAAGAGAATTACAGGCCAATATCCCTGATGAACACAGATACTAAAATCCTCAAAATAATATTAGCAAATCACATCCAGCAATACATCAAAAAGATCGTACACCTTGACCAGGTGGGATTTATTCCAGGGATGCAAGACTAGTACGATATCCACAAATCAGTAAATGTGATACATCACATAAACAAATTGAGACACAAAAATCACATGATCATACCAAATGATGCAGAAAAAGCATCTGACAAAATCCAACACCTGTTTTGATAAAAGTTCTCAGCAAAGTGGGAAGAGAAGGATCATACCTCAAAATAATAAATGCCTTATATGACAAACCTATAACCAACATCATGCTCAATAGGCAAATACTAAAACCATTTCCCCTAAGAATAAGAACAAGATAGGGACGCCCATTTTTACCATTCCTGTCTGACACAGTACTGGAAGTGCTAACCACAGTGATCAGACAAGAAGAAATAAAAGGCATCCAATTTGGAAAAGAAGAAGTAAAACTGTCATTGTTTGCAGAAGACATGATATTGTACCTAGGAAAACTTAAAGACTCCATCAAAAAACTACAAGATTTAATAAATGAATTCAACAACGTAGCAGGATACAAAATTAACACCCAAAAATCTATGGCATTATTATACACCTATAATGAACTCACAGAAAGAGAAACTAAAAAGACAATTCCATTTAACATTGTAACAAAAATATTTAAGATACCTAGGAATAAACTTAACTAAGAAGTTAAAGGACCTGTACTCAGAAAACTACAGGATGTTGAAAAAAGAGATAGAGGAAGAAAATACCATGTTCATGGATTAGTATAATCAACATCATTAATATGTCCATATTACCCAAAGCAATCTATAGATTCAATCCCCATTAAAATGCCAATGGCATATTTCACAGACCTAGAACAAACTCTCTAAAATTTTATCCTCCTATATAATAACTAGGGGCCCAGTGCACAAAAATTTGTGCACTTGGGGGGGGGGGATCCCTCAGCCCGGCCTGTGCCCTCTCACAGTCTGGGACCCCTTGGGGGATGTCCACCTGCTGGCATGCCTGGCCAGCCTGGGTGAGGGGCTAATGGCTATTTGCAGGCTGGCCAAGCCCCCCAGTGGGAATCTTCAGCCCATGGGGGTGTGGCCAGCCTGGGTGAAGGGCTCAGGGCTGTTTTCAGGCTGCCCACAGTCCTTTCAGGGTTCAGGTCTCTACTGGGGTGCCTGGCCAGACTGGATGAGGGTCTGAGGGCCGTTTTCAGGCTGCCCACAGCTCCCATTGACCCAATGTCCCAGCAAGGCTGGCTGGAATCAGGTTTTAGGGGTTTATTTATCTTCTATAATTGAAACTTTGTTGCCTTGAGCAAAGACCTAGGCAGGCAACAAAACCTCCTGTTTGCTTCAGCTCAGTGGTTTCTATAATTGAAACTTTGTTGCCTTGAGCAGAGGCCCAGCCAGCCTAGGCAGGCAGTTTCCTCCATCACTGGCCTCCTGTTTGCTCTAGCTCAGTGGCTGCTGGCCACCATCTTGGCTGGGTTAATTTGCATACAGCAACTCTGGCTGGTGGACATGGCTTGGCTGGTGGGCATGGCTTAAGTGTCTCGGAGTGATGGTTAATTTGCATATTGCTCTTTTATTAGATTAGATAGTTAAACATGCAAATTAGCCCTCACTCTGCTACGCTAAGCCATGCCCACTGGCCACGCCCACCAGCCAATCCAGAGTGATATGCACATTAACCCAACAAAGATGGTAGAGGCCAGAGCCAGGATACTTGTGTTGCAGCCACAGCTACCACGCAAGCATTATGGCTCTGGCAGCTCTAGGCCTGTTGGAGACTCAGAAGGCAGGCGTGACAGAGAAGACCAGCTCCAGTGCTTGAGGCTAGCTTCTGCTGGGAGTTGAAGAAGCCGCCTGCCTGTGATCGCAGGCTGTGGGGGAGAAGCTGCCTGTCCGTGATTGCAAGTGCAGGGAGAAGCCACCTGCCTGTGATTGCAGGCTGTGGGGGAGAAGCCACCTGTCCCTGATCGCAGGTGCAGGGAAAAGCTGCCTGCGTGTGATTGTAGGCACAGAGAGAAGCCACCGAGAAGCCACCTGTGTGTGATCACAGGCTTCAGCCAGCCGGAGAAGTAGCCTGCGTGTGATCACAGGCCGCAGTGGAGAAGCCACCTGCCCGTGATCGCAGGCCACCTGCGTAGAAGCCACCTGTCGGTGATCACAGACAGGCGGCTTCTCCTCTTTGGCCTGGTATCATGGGCAGGATTGGGCCTAAGTCAGAAGGTGGACACCCCCTGAGGGATCCCAGACTACAAGAGGGCACAGGCCAGGCTGAGGGACCCCCCCGCCCTCAGTGCACAAATTTTTGTGCACTGGGCCTCTAGTATGGAATAAAACAAGACCCCAAATAGTTGCAGCAATCATGAGAAAGAAGAGCAAAGCTGAAGGGATCACAATACCAGATAGCAAGCTATATTACAAAGCCACTCTTCTCAAAACAGCCTGGTACTGGCATAGTAACAGACTTATAGACCAACAGAATAGAACAGAGAGCCCACAAATTGACACAAGCTATTATGCTCAATTAATATTTGACAAAGGAGGCAAGAGCATACAATGAAGTCAGGACAGTCTCTTCAAAAAATGGTGTTGGGAAAATTGGAAGGATACATACAAAAAAATGAAACTAGATCAACAATTTACACCATACACAAAAATAAATTTAAAATGGATAAAAGACTTAAATGTAAGAAGGGAAACCATAAAAATCTTAGAAGAATACATAGGCAGCAAAATAGCAGACATATTTGGTAACAATATGTTTACTGATAAATCTTGTAGGAGAATGGAAACTAAGAAGAAAATAAACAAATGGGACTACATCAAAATAAAAAGCTTCTGTACAGCAAAAGAAATCATCAATAAAACAACAAAAAAGCCCACTGCATGGGAGAACATATTTGCCAATGTTATCTCTGATAAGGTTTTAATCTCCAACATTTACAGGGAACTCATACAACTTAACAAAAGGAAGATAAAAAACTGAATCAAAAAAATGGGCAATGGATCTAAATAGATACTTTTTGAAAGAGGACATAAGAAAGGTCAAAAGACATATGAAAACATGCTCAAAGTCACTAATTATCCAAGAGATGCAAATCAAAATGACAATGCAGTAACATTTCACACCTGTCAGAATGGCTATCATCAACAAATCAATAAATGAGAAGTGCTGGCGAGGACGTGGAGGAAAAGGAACCCTCGTGCACTGCTGGTGGGAATGCAGATTGGTGCAGCCTCTGTGAAAAACAGTATGGAGTTTCCTCAAAAATTTAAAAATGTAACTCCCATTTGACCTGGTAATCCCACTTTTAGGAATATATCCCCAAAAGCAGAAACATCAATCAGAAAGGATATATGCATCCCCATGTTCATAGCAGCACATTTTACAATAGCTAAGATTTGGGAACAGTCTACATGCCCATCAGCAGATGAGTAGATTAAAAACTGGTACATCTACACAATGGAATACTATGCTGCTGTAAAAATGAAAGAACTATTACCATTTGCAACATCATGGATGGAGAGCATTATGCTAAGTGAAATAAGCTAGTCAGAGAAAAATAAATATCACATGATCTCACTCATTTGTGGAATATAATGAACAACACAAACTGATAAAGAAAAATAGATCCAGAGACATAGAAGCATTAAACAGACTGTCAAACCTCGTAGAGAAGGCAGGGGAAGGATCGGAGGGTTAAGAGATCAACCAAAGAACTTGTATCATATAAGCATAACCAATGGACATAGATAATAGGGGGTGAAGGCCTGGGCTGTGGGGTAGGGGAGGGTTGGGAGGGTAAAGGGGACTTATGTAATACTTTCAACAATAAGAATTTTTAAAAAGTACAAATTAGCAGGTACAAAATAGTCATGGGGATATAAAGTACAGCACAGAAAATATAGTCAATTATAATAACTATCTAACTATGTATGGTGTTAGATGCACTATATTTATTGGATGATCACTTTATAAACTATATAAATATCCAATCACTTGGTTGTGCATCTGAAACTATACTGTACCTCAATTCTTACTGAAAAATAAAAAATATTATTATTAAAAAAATTAAAAAATGCATTTGTTGTAAATTCAGTAAGTAAATAAATAAATAAAACTCAACACCAAAAACACAAACAATCCAATTAAAAAATGGGCAAAGGACTTGAACAGACTCTTCTCTAAAGAGAACAAACAGATGGCAAGTAGACATAGGAAAAGATGCTTAATGTCACTAATCGTCAGATAAATGAAAATTAAAACCACAATGAGAAATCATGTTACTCGTCAGAATGGCTATCATCAATAAATCAACAACCAACAAGTGCTGGCGAGGATATGGAGAAAAGGAAACGCTTATGCACTGCTGGTGGGAATGCAGACTGGTGCAGCCACTACGGAAAACAGTGTGGAGTTTCCTCAAAAAATTAAAAATGGGACTCCCATTTGACCTAGTGATTCCACTTCTAGGAATATATAGAAACTAGAAACACCAATCAGAAAGGATACATGCATCCCTATGTTCATAGCAGCACAATTTACAATAGCTAAGATTTGGAAACAGCCTAAATGCACATCAGCAGATGAGCAGATTAAAAGACTGTGGTACATCTACACAATGGAATACTATGCTGCTGTAAAAAGGAAAGAAGTCTTACCATTCACAACAGCATGGATGGACCTGGAGAGAATTATGCTAAGTGAAATAAGCCAGTCAGAGAAAGATAAATATGGCATGATCTCACTCATTTGTGGAATATAATGAACAACATAAACTGATGAGGAAAAAATAGATCCAGAGACAGAGAAGCATTGAACACACCATCAAACCTCAGAGAGAAGGCAGGGGAGGGTCAGGGGGGAGGAGGGTAAGATCAACCAAAGGACTTGTATGCATGCATATGAGCATAATGAATGGACACAAGACATTAGGGGGTGAGGGCTTGTGAGGGGGGCCAGGGAGAGGTCAATGGGGGAAAAGGGAGACATATATAATACCTTAAACAATAAAGAATTTAAAAATTTTTAAATGAATTGCCTTATGACACAGAAATTCCACTTCTGGGAATATATAGCCCAAGAAACCAGAGACATTGATTTCAAGGAATATATTAACCCCTATATTTATTGCAGCAGCATTTATAATAGCCAAAATTTGGAAGCAGCCCAAGCGTCCATCAGCAAAAGAGTGGATATAAAAGCTGTGGTACATTTACACAATGGAATACTACTTGGCTATTAAAAGAAGGAAATAGCAGGGATAGACCTGAGAACATTATGCTAAGTGAAATAAGCCAGTCAGAGAAAGATAAGTACCATAGGATTTCACGCATATGGAATCTAATTAACAAAATGAACTAACAAGCAAAATAGAGACAGAGTCTACATAGATAGATAGCAGGTTGAAAACTGTTGAGGGGCTAAGGGTATGGGGCTGGGAGGGTGGAGGGATTGAGGGGGAAAAGAGAGAGAGAGGGAGCGGGAAAGAGAGGGAGGGTGGGAGAAAGAGAGAGAGAGAGAGAGAGAGAGAGAGAGAGAGAGAGAGAGAAAGAGAGGAAAAATTCATGGACAATGACAGCAGTGTGATGGTTTCCAGCAGGAGGTGGGGTGGAGAGAGGTGTAGGAGGTTATAAGGGTGATAAATGGTGATGGACAGAGACCTGACATGGGGTGGTGAATACACAATACTGTGTACAGATGATGTGTTGTAGAATTGTGCACCTGAAACGTGTATAATTTCTTACAAATAATGTCACCCCCAATAAATTCAATAAAAAGGACAAAAAGAAAAAAGAAAAAGATAAATAAGACTGTAAAGCATTCTTAAATTGCTTATTCCAGAGCTTTAAATCATTTTTATTGGGAAACAAAGGCAAAGATACAGATCTTTTGCCTTTAGCCTCAACTTCTCATTTAAAATTATCTGAGTAATTCCAGGGATGCAGGCTGATTCAATACTAAAAAATGAATCAATGTAATCTATCATATCAACAAACTAAAGAAGAAAAATTACATGAGCATATTATCTGATGCAGAGGAAGCATTTGACAAAAATTCAATATCCATTCATTACAAAACTCTCAGAAATATAGGAATAGAGAAAATATTCTAGATTTTGATCAAGAGCAGCTACAAAATCCTACAGATAATGGTAAAAGATGGAATGTTTTTCCCCTAGGATTTAAAGAAGGCAAGGATAGGTCTACTTTCACCACTATTGTGAAACTACCACTAAACTATTAACCAGTGCAAAAGGGCAAGAAAAGCCATAAGGACTGGAAAGGAAAAAATAAAACTGTCCTTTTTAAAAAGATAATATAATTATCTACCAAAGAAAATCAAGATATGTTTAGAGAGTATATGAGAAAAGAGTGAATTTGTGCTCCATTCCCAATTAAACCCAAGATAGAGCAAGATCTCAAAGTAGAAATCACCTTGTGCTTCATCTAAAAGTTCATTACTGACAAAATAGGGATCAATAAGGTTTTGCTTCATTTGTCTATAACAAAAAATCCAAAATAATGGAAATGCAAATAAGTAAGAGATTTGGGGTGGTGGTGAGAGGAGGAGAAACAACTGTCTATATATAAAATTCCAAGTAATCTGCAGAAAAATTCCTATAAGTAATAAGTGAGTTTGGCAAGGTCACAGAATATAAGATAATTGTTCAAAAATCAATTGTACTTCTATATGCTGGCAATGAACACATTGATAGCAGAATTTAAACTAGAATACTATTTACAGTACCTCAAAAAATTCTTTGTATTTTGTAGGTGTAAATCTAACAAAATATGTATAGAACTTACATGCTGAAAACTACACAAAAGTAACAAAAGATAGCAAATAAGATCTAAATAAGACATAACATGTTCATGGATTAAAAGTCTTAATATAGTAAAATTGTCAGTTCTTCTCAAATTGATATAAAGATTTAATGCAATTCCTATCAAAATCCCAGCAAGATTTTTGAAGAAATAGACAAATTATTCTAAAACTTAAATGGAAAGACAAAAAAAAAACTAGAGTAGCTAATACAATTCTGAAGAAGCAGAATAAAGTGGATGAAATCTGTCTACCTGATTTAAAGATTTATATTAGCTACAGTAATTAAGATTGTGTGGTACTGGTGAACAAACAGACACAGATCAATGGAAAAAAATAAAAAAACAAGAAGCAGACCCACTCAAGTACATCCAACTGACTCTTTACCAAGGTACAAAATCAATTTAATGAAGGAGAGGTAGCTTTTTCAACAAATGGTACTACAGCAATTGAACACCTATAGGCATTAAAAAGAACCTTGACCCAAACCTTACACTTTTGCAGAAATTAGTTCAAAATGGATCATAAAATTAAATGTGAAACATAAAACCAAAGGACTTGTATGCATACATATAAGCCTAACCAATGGACACAGACACCAGGGTGGTGAGGACATGAGTGGGGGGTAGGGAGGCAATGGGGGGATAAGAACACATATGTAATACCTTAATCAATAAAGAAAAAAATTTAAATAAAACCTACCAAAAATCTTTGGGACTTAGAGCTGTGCGAAGAATTCTTAGACTTAAAACCAAAAGTAAATCTATAAAAGAAAAATTGATAAATTGCACTTCATCAAACTTTTAAACTTTTGCTCTGAGACCCTGATAAGAGGATAAAAATACAAACTACATAAAGGGAGAAAATAATTGCAAACCACTTATCTGATAAAGAACTAGAATCTAGAATATATGAAGAACTCTCCATACTAGCATTAAAAAAGCAAACAATCCAATGAGAATATGGACAAAAGACATAAAGAGACATTTCACTGAATAAGATAGATGGCCAGCAAGCACACCAAAAAGATGTCATTAGGGAAATACAAATAGATGATGATATAGCACTATACTCATCAGAATGGCTAGAATAAAAAATAGCGACACCACCAAATGCTGATAAGGAAGTGGAAAAACTGGATCACTCATACATTATTGGTAGGAATGCAAAATGATACAGACACTTGGGGAAATAGTTTGGCACGTTTCAAAGAAACTTATCATGGAACTATTATATAATACAAAAAAATTGCATTTCTGGGCATTTACAGAGAAATTAAGACCTATGTTTACAAAACCTGTACACAAATGTTTACAACAACTTTATTTGTAAGACCCAAAACTGGAAATCATCCAGATGTCCTTCAATCAGTGAATGGTTAAATACACTGTGTCACACCAACTGCATGGAATACTACTCAGCAATAAAAAGGAATGAACTCTTAATACACAGAACAACCTGGATGAATCTTCAGAGAATTATGCTGAGTAAAAAGCAATCCAAAAAAGTTACATAACTGTATGTAATTATAGAAATGTTATTAATTTCTATAATTACATACAGTTATGTAACTTTTTTGAGGAAGGGTTGGGGATACGAGGAAAGTAGATAGGACTTCACAAGGACAACATGATGGATCCTGTAATGGAAAAATCTTGCCTGAATCTGAGTCAGCATCCTAATTGTGATATTCTTCTACAGTTTTGTAAGATGTTACCACTGAGGGAGACCAGGTACAGGGTACACAGGATTTCTTTGTACTATGTCACACAATTGCATGTGAATCTACAGTAATATCAAAATCAGAAGTTTAATTAAAAAAAAAGTATTGTAGAGAAAAAGAAAGCCTCATTCACTGCTGGTAGGAATGTAAATTGGTACAGCCACTATGAAAAATAGTATGGAGGCTCCTCAAAAACTTATGAACAGAATTACTATATGACCCAGCAATACCTCTTCTGGGTATCTACCAAAAATTTTTGAAACCATGTATTTGCAAAGATATATGCACTCCCATGTTCACTGGAGGATTATTGATGGTGGCCAGGACATTGAAACAACTAAAGTTCCCTTAGATAGATGATTAGGTAGCTATACACAATGGTATACAACTCAGCCATAAGGAAGGATGAAATACTGCCATGTGCAACAACATGGATGGACCTTGAGAATATCACGTTAAGCAAAATAAGTCAGACAGAAAAAATCAAGAACCATATTTCATTCATTCATTTGTGGGATATAAAACTGAAAGCAACAAATGAATAAATAAGGAAAACAAACACAAACTTATAGACACAGACAACAGTATGGTGGTTACCAGAGGGAAGGGGATTAGGGAACAGTAAAGAGTAAAGGGGATCCAATATATGGTGACAGAAGAAGATTTGACTTTGGGCGGTGGTCACACAATGCAATATACAATGCTATATCATAGAATTGTATACTTGAAACCTCTATAATTTTATAAACCAATGTCACTACAATAAAATTTAAAAAGTATTTGTGTCCACTGAGCGCATAATACAGATAAAGAAATACAAAGATGCCTAGGCCATTGTAGTTCAGTAGTTGGAGCATCGGCCCACACTCCTAAAGGTTAAAGGTTCAATCCCCAGGCCCAGTTGGGGTGAGTGTGGGAGGCAACCAATTGATGTGTCTCTCTCACATTGATGTTTTTTTCTCTTTCCTTCCCTCCTTCCCTTTCACTCTGTGAAAAAAAAAAAAAAAAAAAGGAAAAATATCCTCCAGTGAGGATTAACAAAAAAGAAAAGAAATACAAAGATAAGTAAGATGGTCCTTGCCCTTGAAATTATAGCTTACTAGAAGCCCAGTGCATGAATTCATGCACCAGTGGGGCCCCTTGGCCTCGCCTGTGGGATTGGGCCGAAACCAGCTCTTTGACATTCCCTGAGGGGTCCCAGATTATGAGAGGGCCCAGGCCAGGCCAAGGGACCCCACGGGTGCACAATCAGGGCCAGGAGGGATGCAGGAGGTTGGCCAGCCAGGGAGGGACTGTGGGAGGGCTCTAGGGCACATCCAGCCTATCTTGCTTGGTCCCAATTGGCCAGACCCCAACAGCAAGCTAACCTATAGGTCGGAGCGTCTGCCTCCTGGTGGCCAGTGAACGTCATAGCAACTGGTTGACTGGTCAACTGTCTGCCCCCTGGTGGTCAGTGCACATCATAGTGAATGCTTTAGCAGCTTTAGCATATCATTAGCATATTATGCTTTGATTGGCTGAACGGATGACCAGATGACTAGACACTTAGCATTTTAGGCTTTTATTATATAAGATTATAGAAAAAAACATATACACATACATAATTAAATTTCAAAGCAAAACGTTTGTCAGGAATATTTTTAAATGCAATGAGCATCAGCCTGACCACTCAACAACTATTAGCACAGCTATTATAAAAAAAGAAAAGAAAAGGCAAAACTACAAATAACAAATGTTTCAATTATTACATGTATTATTTTCCCAACTTAAATTGTTACAGTGAGTACGAGTCACTTTCATCATTAAAATGTTCTTGCTGAAATCAAAAATAATTAAAGGAAGAATCTGACAATACTGTCATACACTTCATTCATAAAATATAAATAGTAAATTCTTACAGAAACCAGCTAGCTACATGATTCTCAAATTCAATATATTCTCCTAACAAACAGTTGACTAAGAAAACTAAAATTTCAATAGGATTTGAAAATAACAGAAATGTACACATGATCAAAATTTGTTAATTCTTCAGTTACACTATGCAGTTTGTATACATGTACTTTAGGATGTGAGTGCTATCTCTCCTGACACATCTCTAGCCATTTTCATCCATGCATGCTACACTGGCCACTGAAAATTACTTACTATTCACTCAAGAAATCGCTTTTACCTCCATTCATTCCCTATGTTGTTGTTCCCTCTGAATGAAACACCTCATCTCTTCTGTGCTCATTAGTATGTCCACTCCCTCCTGACACCCACAGGCTGAACAGGAATTCTCTCTCTAAAACCGTATTTCTTATTAGTATAACATTCATCCCAATGTCAATACTGAAAGGTCTGTGAGAGCAGGGGCATGTATCTTTTGAACATTATAGCCACAGTGGCAAGCACAATGTCAGGCACATGGTAGATTTAATCAACCGAATTACAGCTTAAAAGAACCCTATTAGTAAATAAATTTAACTTAAAAGGATGTCATTAAAGTTATTATTTAGCTGGACAGACCTCAACCTCATAGTTCTTTACTGATTGGCATGTAAAGATGTTTTATAATTCTTCTGGCCAAAAGTAAATATAAATTAAATGCTCAGAGGAAGAGTTATGTTACTTACTTGAATTGCTGGAATATAGCTGTCAAATTAATCTCTGGGACTTAAAAAAGAAATCTAAAGGTGAAAGACAGGCTTGATGTAATATTAAAAACAGCTTTTTTCTAATCCTGTAGTAATTTTATATACTATAAATATGAAAAAATAAAACATTTTAAATGCATTACATACCATTTCAATTTCTTGATCTTTAGCAACCAGCTGCTGATTAAGAAGGTCTTTGCTTGCGTCAAGTTTAATACAAAGTTCTCTTGTGGAAGACAAGTCTGCAAGGGCAGACACCTTTTCATATTGAACCTTCTGAAGTTCCTCTTCCATCTTCACAAGAGATTTATGCAACGTACAAATCTGGGCCTTGTAAGACCTTTCTGCATTTAAGTGCTACAAAGACAAAATTATTATTATAGTTTTTAATTTGGAAAAAATTACAACATGGAACATAAAATGGGGCAAATCTTTTAATAATAGTACACTTATAAGAAATTTTAGATACTACCTATCGTAATAGATGTTCAAAACACTCTGGCACACAAATTTGGGTTTCAAGTTTCTATAAACAAAGACCATGCATGAGTAAGGTGGTCAACTGGTCATATTTGGAAAACAACTTTTCACACTTAGAAGTCTCAGCCCCAAAGCTGGTTGAAATATATACATATTTTCTCTATAGTTCTGTACATATTTGCCACACTTTCAATTATTCTATAATATAAATATTATTGTCTTTAACAAGTGACAAAGAAAACATTAGCCACTATTACACTCACAATATCCATTTTCAAATTCTTAAAGGATATGTTGGTATCAACAATATCATAAAATGAGGATGACAATCTCTAGCACTTACTAGTGCCTGAGGGAAAAAGACTCTGGGCAAGTATAAATTAAGAATACATAGTGGGGTCTGTGGCACAATGGATAGTGCATTGGACTTCTAGTGAAGAATACATCCATTATGAGAAATAAGAGCATGTTTTAAAAATGGTAATGTGAGCCTTGGTCAATGTTGCTCAATGGTTAGAGCAACGGACCAAAGGGTTGCAGGTTTGATTCCCAAAGGCAGGTACCTGGGTTGCAGGTTTGATCCCTGGCCCCAGTCGGGGTGTGTGCAGGAGGTAACCAATTGATGTGATTTTCTCTTATTGATGTTTCTCCCTCTCCCTCTCCCTCTCCCTCTCCCTCTCCTTCTTTCTCTCTCTTCTCTTTCTCTCTTTTCCTCTCCCTCTTTCCCTCCTTCTCTCTCTTTCCCTCTCTCCTCACACCCTTTAATGGAAAAACCAATGGGAAAAATATCTTCAGGTGAGGATTAACCAAAAACTGACAATATGAGATTCAAGCTATATAAATGTTTTCAAACATTCAAGATAATGCCCTCCCTTTTTGTTCCAGAAAAAAAAATCTTAATTACACTGCCACCTATAGAGAAGTATTTGTTATTATGTGAAGATAACAAAACTGAGAGGCAAATTAAGACACTTTTCTGCTTTTACAAGTACAAAGTACACAAAAGTTGCTCCTGGAATAAATTATTGGTCACAATTCAATCCTACCTTTCTCCCTCCCTTCCTTCCTTCCTCACTCACTCTATTTCCCACTTATTCTTTAAATAATCTTCTATCCATCCACTCTATATTTATTGTATAGTCTATGTTTCAGTCAATGTGCTTAGATGCATACCAATGACAAACAAAATAGTCTCTGCTCTTATAAAACTTTCTGACTATGGGAGTCATGCATCAATCAAATAAACAAATGAATTTATTAATATGTATTAAGCAAATACGTCTAGAGAAAAGGGTGTATATAAAGGAACATGACCTAAACTGAGAGTCAGGAGAGGTTTTCCTGGGCAAATGACAGTTGAGGTGAATAAGATCTGCAGGGTGAGCAGGTATATACAGTGTGTGTTGGAGAGAGTGTCTTTCCAAGTCAGGAATGCGAAGGGCAAAGCTTTGGAGGGAGTGTGTGTCAGGAGAAAAATGACATCTCCAAGAAGAGAGAGAGACCAGTATGGCTGGAGCCCCGAGACCACAGGGAAGAGTGAGAGGGGATGCAACTGAAAAGGTATACAAAACAGAGTCTAGTCAGTGGGTTAAAATTAGGTCTTTATCCACTGAAAGGTCTACAGAGGGAGGTGATGCAACTGTTAGTAGTTTTGTTTAGAAAAGTTCACTCTGTATGTTTCAGATTCTAGTAAGGCAGTGATTAAGAGGAAAACCTCTTAAAGGCTAAGATAAAATAGAACAAAGAGGATTTTTGTAATTCATAGATGAGCTTTCAAGGAAGAAAGAAAAATTCTCACATGACAAAACAAAGAAAACAAAGCCAGAGCAGGAAGCAAATGAAATCCTAAAGCTAAGAGTTGGGGGTAGAAAGAGCCACTAACAGTGAATGACTTACATTTCGAAATTCAAGCAACGATAGGAGGCAGGAATGTAGAATCAATGGAGAGTTGGAACTGAGACCTGTACATAATGTGGGACCCTTGAGAGGAGGCTCCAGAGGGGAAAAAATTCCACTCAACCTCACAGAGATACAAACAAAAATTTATCTTGACCTAGTCTCTGGATATGGGAAAAAAAGTCTTCTGTAAGAAATTGAAACCTCAGGTCTGCTTCACTCAAATTTGAACTTTACACTACCCATCCAAATTCTAAACGTCAACATAAAGTTTGAAGAAGCCCACCCATCTCCCTGGCCATACAAGTCTATAGGAGAAAAAAATTCACATCTTAAGAGGAGATTACAGTCAAATAGTGAGCATCAGAATAACACAGCACATAGCAGGATAAGCGTTCCAGAACTTCAAATTATGGAACAAAATAGTTTAGAAGGCATGGAAAATATATTTAAAAGTTTTAAAGACATTAAACACAAATTAAAAGAGGACATTAAAGAAAAATTAAAAATATTCCTCTTCTATTTGAAGAAAAATCAAATAGAACTTCTAGAAAGGAATAAAAAGTAAATGAAAATTAATAAATGCATCAAAAAACAAAATGGTACAGCTTGAAAGGGAAGAATGAACTAGATGATGGATCACAGTACAGAGAAATAAACATCTGAAACATGCGATAAAAAATATTAATAAACAACTGGGCTAAAAGATTCAAAAAGTATATTATAAAAGCTAAAGGAAAAAAAGAATATTAAAAAGATAGGGCCATATAATTTTTTTAAAAAAGCTAAAGGAAACAGTAAATTTGGAGGCAGTAATATTCAAAGAAATAACATCTGAGAATTTTCCAAGCTAATAAGAGGCACAGAAACTCTGACTGAAAAACTGTAACAAAACAAAAGACATTCCCCCAAATAAATTAAAACCTAGACATGTAACAGTGAGACTACTCACAAAGAAAAAGAGAATACCTTAAAAGAAACTAATGACAAAAGACAGACTTTTAAAGAATTTCAATTAGAATGTGAACAGTCTTTTCAGCAAATAAGATAATTATTTTTAACATTATCAAGGGAAAAACTCTCAACATTGAATTCTTTACTCAGCTAAATTAATATATAAGAATGAGGGTAAAATAAAGCCATTTTCAGACAAAGATTGAAAAATCAACTCACAGATCCAAAAAAAGTTTAAAGAAAGAAAATTTGACTTAGGAAGAAGAAACAGAATGCAAGAAGCATGATAAAGAATTTTGTAAACATATGGGGGGGGGTGTTTACAAATGAGCATTGACTGGAAGAATAAGAAAAATAGTAACGATTAATTTTTAAGGATACAAAGAGTATTCCCAGATGGCTGCAGAGTAGCTGGAAGCGCCCAGTTGCTTTCAGTCCCAGCTGGATTTATAGCTACATTACAGAGCAATCAAAACCAATTGAAGGCTAGCTGATCTGAAATATATAACCAAGGAGCAGAGGCAGCCACTTAGAAACTGGTAAGAAGGGCACAGACACAGAAAGGGAGAGCCTCCTCATGCAGGTGTGGCATGGCTGCAGAACTCCCTCCCCCAGGAGCATGGGGTTTCAACCCCATGCAGGGATTCACAATCCAGAGCTACAGAGATAGAAAGAGAAGCTATGTAGCACATGGCAGTGGGAATCAGTGGGGATTTAGATTGCCTGGGAGACTCAGTCCATGCCCTTTTAGGGAAAGAGCACTCCTAAGGGTAGGCACCAGCCTGGGGTGTTTGATCCAGACAGACTCCAGCTGCTGGTGCTGCCCTGCTGCCATACTTGGGTCCTGCAGAGGGGTCTGCTGCCTCCACCCAGCAGTGACTTTAAGGGGCGGCCCTCTATCTTGCAGGGAGGCTTTTGGAGGAGATCCAGACAGTGACTAAGCTGTGTGGCTTGGAAAAGAGGACAAGTCTCCCATACCTTGAGTGCACAGCCGGCACACCTCCCCACACCTCTTGAACCACTCAGCCTCTCCTGCACATCTGGGTTTGGTGTCACTGGCAATTTGTGCCTGGCTGGGATTTTCGGCCCCAACCTGCTGGGTCTGGAGCTTGTGCAGAGCTTTTTGCCCCATCCTGCTGAGAGCAGATACGTAGAGATGGGAGTGTCTTGCAGAGCTGTCCTTTGGCCCCAGTTCTCTTTAGTTCATGATGTGGGGAGCTGGGGAACCATGCAAAGCTGGGATTTTCAGACTGTGTGCCCTGGAGAGGCTTTAGTCTGGGAGCCAGATGGGCGAGTGCTGGGCTGTGTATTCAGAAAACTATAGGACATTGTAAAAGGAAATAGAGAAAGATACAAATAAATGGAAAAATATATACCATGTTCATGGATAGGAAGAATTAACATCATTAAAATGTCTATACTACCCAAACCAATCTATAGATTCAATGCAATTCCTATTGAAATACCAATGGCTTATTTCACAGATCTAGAACAAATATTTCAAAACTTTATATGGAACAAGAAAGACACCTAACAGCCTCAGCAATCTGGAGGAAGAAGAACAAAACTGAAGGTGTCACAATACCTGATATCAAACTATTCTACAAGGCCATTATAATCAAAACAGCTTCATACTGGCAAAGGATAGGCATATAGATCAATGGAACAGAAAAGACATCCCAGAAATCAACCTAAGTTTTGACGGTCAATAAATATTTAACAAAGAAGATAAGAGCATACAATGGAGTAAAGATGATCTCTTCAATAAATGGTGCTGGGAAAACTGGACAGGTACATACAAAAAAATAAAACTAGATCACCAACTTAAACCATACACAAGAATAAACTCAAGTCATGAAACCATAATAATCCTAGAAGGAAACATAGGCACTTAAACCTCAGACATCTCTTGATATATCTCCTATGGTAAGAGAAACGAAGAAAATAAATAAATAAATGGGACTACATCAAACTAAAAAGCTTCTGCACAGAAAAAACAACCATTAACAGAATGAAAAGGAAACCTACTATATGGTAGAACATATTTGCTAATGATACATCTGATAAGAGGTTAATTTCCAGCATAATTAAAGAACTTATACAACTCAACACAAGGAAGACAAACAACCCAATTAAAAATTTGGCAAAAGGATCTCAGCAGACACTTTTCCAAGGAAGACACACAGATGAGAAATACACATATGAAAAACATGCTCAATATCATTAATCATCATAAAAATGCAAATTAAAACCACAATGACATAATTTTCTCACACATATGAAAAACATGCTCAATATCATTAATCATCATAAAAATGCAAATTAAAACCACAATGACATAATTTTCTCACATAATTTTCTCTGTCTGAAAATGGCTTTATTTTACCCTCATTCTTATATATTAATTAATGAATGGCTATCATTAATAAATAAACAGACAAGAAGTGTTGTCAAGGATGCAGAGTAAAGAGAACCTTTGTGCATTATTGGTGGGATTGTAAATTGGTGCAACCATAGGATGTTCCTCAGAAAATTAAAAACAGAACTACCATATACCCAGAAAACCCACTTCTGGGTATTTATCTGAAGAAATACAAAATGTTAATTTGAAAAGTTCTGTGCACTCTTATGTTCACTCTAGCGTTATTTATAATAGCAAAGTTATGAGCGTAGCCTGTCCATCAATAGATGAATGGATAAAGAAGATGCCATACAGATCTACAATGGAATATTACTCAGCCATAAAAATGAAATCTTGCCACTTGTAACAATATGAATGGACCTAAAGGGTATTATGCTAAATTAAATAAGTCATACAGAGAAAGACAAATAATACTGTATAATTTCACTTATATGTGAATCTAAAAAACAACACACAGAACAGAAACAAACTCAGAGAACAAATTGATGGTTGCCAGATGAGAGGGACATTGGAGGGAAGGGTAAAAAAGATGAAGAGATTAAGAAGTACAAATTGTCAGTTATAAAACTAGTCACAGGGGTGTGTAAAGTACAGCACAGGAAATAGTAACTGTATAATAACTATGTATGATGTCAGATGGGTACTAGATTTGTGGAGATCACATCATAAAGTATATAAATGTCTAATCACTGTGTTGCACACCTGAAACTCATATAATATTGAAGGTCAAGTGTAACTGAAAAATAAATTTTAGAAAATGAACTTTGACCATCTTGCATCACACACAACTATTAATTTAAAATATACCAGAGATCTAAATATAACAAGAATAATATTCCTAGAAGAAACAGAAGAAAATCTATGCACCCTAGTATTGACAAAGATTTATTAGATAGGACAAAGAAGTGCAAAGTATAAAAAAACTGATAAATTGGACTTTATAAAAAATTTCAAACTTCTGCTCTTTAAAAGACTTAGGTAAATAAAAAGACAAGCCAATGACTAGAAGTAAATATTTAAAAAATACACATAGGAACATCTAGAGTAATCAAAAGAATTCTTGTAACTTAATAACAAGACCCCTAATAAAATATGGGTAACTGATGTGGATACTTTATAAAGGAAGATAAATTAGTGATCAGACATATGATTCAGAATGGAAGGCTTCTCAACATCATTAGTCATGAAGGAAATGCAAACTAAACCTACAACGTGATAACTGCACACATCTATTAACAATACCATATGCTGGGAAAGATGTAGAGTAACTGGAATGCTCATAAAATGCAAATGGGAGTGTAAAGGAATAAACAATTTGGAAAGCAGTTTGTGAGTTTCTTACAAAGTTGAGAACAATTACCATGGGGGCCAGCAATTCCGCTCCTAGTTATTTATCCAAGAAAATTAAAACTTAATTTGCACACAAGGGCTTACATGCTATATTCACAGCAACTTTATTCATAACTAGGGTCCAGTGCACAAAAATTTGTGCACTGGGCAGGGGATCCCTCAGCCCAGCCTGTGCCCTCTCACAGTCTGGGACCCCTCAGGGGATGTCCACCTGCTGGCGTGCCTGGCCAGCCTGAGTGAGGGGCTGAGGGCTGTTTGCAGGCTGGCCAAGCCCCCCAGTGTGGACCCTTACCCCACTGGGATGTGGCCAGCCTGGGTGAGGGGCTGAGGGCCATTTTCAGGCTGCCCACAGCTCCCATTGACACAATGTCCCAGCAAGACTGGCTGGAATCAGGTTTTTGGGGTTTATTTATCTTCTATAATTGAAACACTGTTGCTTTAAGCCGAGGCCTAGGCAGGCACAAAGCCTCCTGTTTGCTTCAGCTCCATGGCTTCTATAATTAAAACAATGTTGCCTTAGTAGAGGTCCAGCTGGCCTAGGCAGGCAGTTGCAATGGAAGCCTCCTGCTTGCTCTAGCTCCATGGCTGCTGGCCTCCATCTTGGCTGGGTTAATTTGCATACAGCCACTCTGATTGGCTGGTAGGCGTGGCTTGACTGGGGGCATGGCTTAGGTGTCTCGGAGTGATGGTCAATTTGCATATTACTCTTTTATTAGATTAGATGGCCCAAAATAGAAAGAACCTGTTATAAACTAAATTGTGTCCCCTCAAAAGTCATATGTAGAAGACTAACCCCAAATGTGACTATATTTAGAGACAGGGTCTTAAAGGAGGCAATGAAGGTTAAATGAGGTCATAAGGAAGGGGTCCTAATCCAATATACCTGGTGTCCTTATGAGAAAAGAAAGAGAGACAGCAGGGCTGCACACACACAGAGGAATGTGTGAGGACGCAGAGGTAAGGCATCCATCTGTGGACCAAGTGGAGAGGTCTCAGAAGAAACCAACCCTGTGACACTTTGGTCTTGGACTTCCAGCTTCCAGAACTGTGAGAAAATAAATCTCTATTGTTTAAGGCCCTAATCTGTGGTATTTTGTTATGGCAGCTGTACACAAACTAACTTTCCATCAACAGGCGAGTAAACCAATTGTGATATAGCTAGACAGTGGAATACGATGACAATATGAACCAATGAAAATCATTGTGCTGAGAGAAGCCAAGACACAGTGAGTACTGACTCTGTGATTCCATTTACATACAATAATAGGGAAAGCAAATCTAATCCAGAATGACAGAAAGCAAACCTGTAGTTGCCTAGGAATTGGGATGGATTGATTGCAAAAGGGCTTGAGGGAATTAGGGAGAAGATAGAATGTCCTGTAACTTGATTGTAGTGATGATTGCGCAAGTGTGTTCATTTGTTCATCAGATCACACTCTTAAAATGAGTGCTTTTATTTCACGTAAATTATACTTCAATACAATTGATTAAAAATTATACCCCAGTACTTTGTCAACAATAAACAAACTAGATAGCTATATTAATATATAAAACACAATTCTAAATAAATATGTCAGTTATTCAAGTGAGTCCTTACAAATATGAATTAGATTTACTTTCCCTAGAATTTATGGAATCACATAGTTGGTACTCATTGTGTCTTGGCTTCTCTCACTCAGTACAATGATTTTGAAATCATTCATTAGTTCCTATTGTCATAATATTCCACTGTCTAGCTATATCACAATTTGTTTATTCACCTGTTGACAGTTTGTTTAGAGCTGCCATGTTAAATAATGGAATGTGATCAATTTATTATAAAATTTATTTGAGAGTCTAAGTATAGTCAATATATATAGTCAATCCAACTAGATATCAAGACTTAACAACACTATAGAAGCTCCAAGATTATATTGTTGGGAAGAAGATAGACAAATTGATCAATGGAGCAGAATGTATGGGGACATTTTTATGACAAAATAGATTTATAATTCCGTGAAGAAAGGTTGGCAAAGATCCATCCACAAAAAATATAAAATTACCTATTTTAAACTATATACAAAATCAAGCTCAAGTAAATTAAAAATCTAAATGTGAAGGTCAAAACTTCACATACTTTTAGAAAAACTTTTAAATGAAAATGTAAGAAAATAATCTTTCTGGTCTTGAGATAGCAAAGGATTACCTAAAAAAAAAATTATATAAAAGCATAAACCACATGGTAAAGGGTTGACTAATTCCAGTAGTACAAGAATTTAAAACTTCTGTTTATATTGCAAGCATAGTGAAAAGACAAACTACAGATAAAAGGATTATTATCAAGAATATATAGGTAATTCCTTTAAAAGAATATTGAAAAGATAAACAACTCCATGGAAAATTTGTTCCAGAAACTTGAGAGAAAATTCATAAAAGAGGAATCCTGAATGATGAAGAAACATGAAAAGATCTCCAATTTCACTTGTAATAAAGGAAACAAAAAGTATGGGAAAAAATTAAATGCCTGATAATATCAGGTACTGATTAGTACTTGAGAAAATGATAACTGCATGATTTCTGGTGGAAGAGTTATATTTTACAGAGCAATCTGATAATACCAAGAAGAGTTAAAATTGTACATATCTTGGATCCAATTATTTCACTTCCAGGCACAAATCTAGAGAAATATATATTCAAGGAGAAATAAAAAAGGATGTTGTAGCATTTTATTATTTAAAGAAGGAAGACACTTAAACTTCCTTCTATATAAGAATAAATTTTTTAAAGAAAAGATTTATACAATGAATAGAGATGCAACTGTTTAGATATATACTGTATCAAAATTAACAAATTTCAAAATTATAATATTGAGCAAAAAATGCAAGTTGCAAATGGATACCTATAGTGTATTACCACTTTTAAAAACTTACAGCACAAAAAACAACTTTATATGCATCATCTGAGGGTGAGAGATATATAGAAAAGTATGAACATGCAAGAGTTATACAACCAGGAACCTTATACACACTAACCACTAGGAAGGGAGAAGGGGAAAGGATGAAGAGCTGGATCTTGTAATATTTTGCTTCTTATAAATAAAGAAAAACTAGAAGCAAATGTGGCAAAATGTGTGCATCTTTAAATATAGGATTGGGGAAGTATAAGCATGTCTTTTATATTACTTTATTTTTGCACTTTTTTGGTATATTTGAAATAGTTCCTAATTTTGAATAATGCTAAAGATTGCTCTAGTGGTAGGGCAGGTAATAGATTAGAGGAGAACCAGAGTGGATATAAGAATAGTTATCAGGCTACAACTCACAGTATATTTAAATAATTTAAGTGTTTGCTTATATATTTAATTTATGGAAAGCCAAACTAATCTCTTCAACATGATGCAGTACATACTACAAGCACACTTTCCCAAACTCACCTGCTCGACCTCTCTAGTGAGAGCATCTACCTTTTCTTTTAATCTGTTACTCTCTGCCTCAGCAGTGATAAGTTCTAATTTGAGGGTATTGTTGTCTATCTCTGCTTGCCGGGCCTTATTTTCCCAATTTTCAGCATCTTCATTAGCTTTTTGGAGTTGGTCCATTAGTTGCCTATTCTCAGATTCCTGAAAAGCAAATCCTAGGTAATACTTTAAAAGATATAAAATGTTCAACATATAATTAAACATTATTTGTCAGGTCATTGGTAATTTTCTTGCCACAGGATCATTTGTAACATAACCTTGAGGAATTCCACCTGCACTCTCACCTTGGAAAATAGGTCATCCTGTAATTAACAAAAGGGGGTGGGGCCAGCCATCTGCGCTGGCTCCTGAGTCACACTCACCCATCCAGGCACTGAAGCTGCTTTCTCTCCTCTTTAGGACATGGACATATTCTAATGTTGGCTTTTATTAAAACAGAATCCTCCACTGCTTCAATTTCCCATGTATCTGTTTACTGACTAGTTGCTGGCCTGGTTTCGCAGCGTCTGCCTTGGCCTGACCTTTTGTATCTATCTAGTCCCTTCTTCCTGACCACATTTCTGAGTTGTACTGGCTACAGAGCTTCTGACTGATGGCATATAATAAGCATCAGTGTCTGATACTTCTCCTGGCTTGGCGCATTTCCTGTCTGATTCTGGCTTTTCACTCAGAACCCCATTCTTAGGTTTCTCCATCATGGACTGTGCTATGATTCACTTTTGCTCACTGCTCTAATAACTTGTCTGAAATGGCTCAGAAATTACATATCAAACCTATGCCAATAAACGCTACCTGTAACTATACATCCAGATATATATTAGTCATATAATATAGAACCACATTTTTAAAACCTTAAGACAGATGGACTAAAGTAGGATCTTATTTCTAGAGGAAAGCAGTCAGCTCCACAAATAATATACTATATTTAGTAATCATTTTGAGGCTATATTTAAAAATATATTTAGTAGTATGGTTTGGCCAACTCATTCTAAAAAATAATTTATAATTTTGGTAATTAATTAAAATTATTAACAGGTAGGAGAGATCTCCTTCTCTCCTACCTGTTAATAAATGGTGCATATTTAGAAGCATTGGACTAAATAAAATGACCAAATTGCAATAAACAATGTCTCACAGTATAAGGCTTTCAAATCAGATTTAAATCCTCACAATATGATTAAGCATAAGTCTGGTTGAAATTAGGTTAATGGTACTTTGTGGCCTGATGGTACTTTGACTAATTTGAAAGTTCTTCGCAGAGTGTTAGTTAACAAGTTCACAAGCCAAACTACTGTTCTGGCTTTCAAGATTCAGATATACCAAATGTTCCAGTAGGGATCTGATGTGTGCTTTCCATTATTGTACTAAAAATAACAGTTGGGTACAGACTATGTACTTGATGGGTACATGGTACAATATACATAAACTAAATTTACCCATATCAATCTTTACCCTCTTTAACTTTCTGTAGCACTCACTGTCTGTGCTGTTCTCTTAAAACTGCCTTACAGCTTTAGGAAATTAGATGCAGATGTACAATCTCCCCAATAGCAACTTGGATTCCTCAAAGATAGAAACCAGCTTTTATATTACATTTATTTTGTGGCTAGGCAATACAGGTTCAAAGTTTAAGTGGTAAGAGAATTGCCATAAAACGTCCTGCCCTCCAACCATCAAGGACCCCTTCCTTGTGGCAACCAAGAAGCCATATTTTACCCTTTTTTTGTATCTGTCCAAAGAAGCCAGAGCAGTGTGGGGCCCAAGATACGCAACAGCATAAAGAAAGTGAAACTGCGTGGTATTCTCCAATTCTTTCTTGTAAGATGTCTTTACCATCAACCCTGTATCCCATAGCTCCCTCTGGTGGTCCCCTGTGCTCATTACAACACACACTCCACCACAGCAAAGCTCACTGCCTCCACTGGAACCTTGCCCTTCTGGACTGAATTATACGTACAGTCTCTCCTAACTGCTCTCTCTCTCTCCTGATATTCTTACCCTTCTGATTTATTTTTCCCAACATCTCCAGAAAAATCTTTCTAAAAGGTAATTCTTCAAATAACTTCTGTTTAAACAAAAGCTTCCTGAAAAAGGCGTTCAGACAAGTCCTTCTTACCTCTCTGTTATCACCCACTTATACATGCCACTCCAGCTACAGGACCTACTATTTCCCCTAAGACCTTTGCT
>PVJC01012687.1:0-39278 GCA_004026665.1 Murina feae | reverse complement strand
TTAGGTTTCTAACCATTTGTAGAAAAACCTTATATACTCACTGCCTTTAACATTGGTATCTCTCCAATATTATAATGAATGCATGGTCCTTATAATTGTATTTTGCATTGAAGTATATAAGCTATATCTGTGCATGATTTGCATAGTGTACATCTGATGTAATATGTACAAAATATGATTAAAATTGTGCCAGTTTTCTACTTAAATATATATTATAATGCTAAGACCTATTGGCCTTGAAAGTTTTAGTTTTATTGTTTACTTGTATGGCATAGAATATAGTGGATGTAATAAGGTAACCAATATATTATCTTTATGTTTTGCTATTAGTGTCCATAGGTGGTTTCTAAATTTATCTTCATTAGTTTGTTTTTTTTCTAAAAATATCTTTGGACTCCTGGCAAATATAAGGTATATAATTAATGCAAGTATATAATTGCTTCAAGAACCAGTCTACTGGGAGAGGAGTATAAATTACTATAATACCAGAGGCCCAGTGCACGAAATACATGCATGGATAGGGTCCCTATGCCTGGCCAGCTGCCAGCCAGGGCCTTCCTTCCAGCTATTGGCTGTGCCTTCCTTTGTTCCACACCATCCCCTGGTGGTCGGCACACAACATAGTGAGCAGTTAAACTCCTGCTCGAACTCCCGAGGGGACACTTTGCATATTAGCCTTTTATATATATAGACTAGAGGTTCAGTGCATGAAATTCATGCACAGGTAGGGTCCCTAGGCCTGGCCAGCTATCAGGGCTGATCTGCAGAGTGATTGGGGGGCCTCCACTGGCACCCACTTTGGCTGGCCTGGCACCATCTGCTCACCAGCCCAGCCACCTCCCCCCCACCACCACTGCCAGTCACCTCCCTCTGTGGGGTAACAGGTGAGGTGATCGGGGGGTGGGGGGCCTGTCTTGGCTGGCCTGGTGCCACCAGCTTGCTAGCCCCACCCCCTACCACCACCACTGGTCAGGGCCTGTGGGCTGGGGGCAGCTCCTTTGTTGAGTGTCTGCCCCCTGATGGTCAGTGCATGTCATAGCGAATTGTCGATTTGCATATTAGGCTTTTATTATATAGGATAAGGTTTCATCAGATTACTAAATTTGTCTTTTAACTTTACAGTTGAATAACTTTTGTTAAGCTGCCATGGGACCAAATTGATTTTGCCATAGTTATATTGAAATCACTATTTTCTTGTTTTGAGAGTATAATTATGATAGTTTTATATAACATAAAAAGTACATTCACATATATCATCTTAGTTAATATTTATCCTAACCCTGTGAATTAAGCAGTACAGCTATTTGTATGTGTTTAAATTTGGAATATAGGTAGCCTGAGGCTGTTAATTTCGTATTATCTATTATGTTCTTTCCTATTTATTATTAACTAGACTTATGTGCATTAGTTATTGCCATGAATTGAACATATCAGAGTGCAAAGAAAGCTTCTCTGGGACCCAGAAGAAGATTCTGTATGTTACCTGATTGCTCAACAAAACAGAAGGGGAACACAATCTGCTCTAAGTAGTAGAAAGTAATTCATCAAGATTCATTTATATAAAAATTAGGTGAAATAAGAATGTTAAAAACACTTATTTGACAGAGATACATTTACTAAGTTGAGCCAGATGATAGTTTCTTCTTTTCAGCAGAAGGCAGGGATGTGTTTTGTTTTTTTAGCTGCGGACTGTGGTTCTGCTTTGGTCTATGACATCTGTAGAGGTGTCATTTACAGTATTCAAATGGCTCTGGCAGGTATCCTTTTCTAATCTCAGGTGGACATCTTCTGATATTCTTAGATATGATTGCCGTTAACAGTGGTATTGATAGTATTTGCAAAATGACAGGAACTGTGTATACTAACCTTTTTATGTGTACTATCTCATTTAATTTTTACAGCAACGCTGTGATTAGATATTGCTATCCACACTTAGCTTAGACAGTTAAATAATTTGCCCATGATAAGAGGTATAGTTTAATTTAAATTAGTATCTGAGTGAAGACAGAGTCTGTGTTTTAAACCACCTCTTGTTGATATACTGCCTATGTTATATCTGTCATGCATATTCAGGGATAAATGGAGCTTTCTGGTGTGGGTAACCCTACCTGCCTAATTGCTCTCTTGTCACTTGCTGCTTTCCGTTAGGAAGTTCTATTTACTGTCAATAGTTCATGGAGATAAGACCTTTTTATTCCTTTGCAACAGAATCGAATCCTCTGGGTTGATGAGAACAATCTAACAGCTCATGTAGAGGCTGGCATAACAGGACAAGAGTTGGAAAGACAGGTATGTTATTTCTTTAATTAAAATTTTCAAAACTGGCATGTGTCCCTTCTATGAATGAAGTACCTTTCACACTACATTCACTGAACAAGTTTGTTCAGTTTCTACTATGGTGTCAGGCATTGAGCTAGACACAGTAATGAATGACACCATCCCCTACACTTGGATAGCTTACGTTATATTACGACAGAAAGGTCATTAGACAGTTATGATTCAGAGTGAGAATATCTAGGTGAAAGCTAAGTGTGGGGTATTGTGACTCATCAAATGGGGTTAGGAGGAAAGTAGTTGGACAAAACATGTGTCACAGAAAATGTAGCATTTAAAATGAGACTTCAGGATGAGTGGGAATTAGCCAGAAAGGAAATGGGGTTGGGAGAACAGTCCAGTTAGGAAGCAGCATGTACAGACGCTTTGTGGGCAGCTGTTGCTTTTGGGGACCTACAGGGAGCTAGTATGGCTGAGATCTAGTGTGTGTATATGGGATAGCACACATTTTGGGTGTATGTATATCGAGTGGGTGAACATGTAGTCATGATAAAGGATGAAGGTAGGAAAACATGAAGAGGTGAGGTTATATAAGGGCCGTATCAAGCCCCTTTTAGAAGTTTAAACATTATCTTTGTAAATAGATACTTCTGGCTGCTGTGTGGAGGATGGATAGAGAATGTAAGGGTAGGTTCAGAGGATGCTGCAATAATTCAGGCAATTGCTGATAGTGACCTGAAATAAAATAGTAAGAATGAAGCAAAAAGGAACAAATTGGGCAGACATAGCATTTTTGGGAGTTGGTGATAAATTGTATCAGCTAGGTAGATGCTGATATTTGCTACTTACTGAACTTCTCCATGTATAATTTCATTGAAAACTGCTCATCTCATGTAGTTAGTGAAACTCTTGGGGTCCTTATGTACTTTTGGGGGGATCCTAATTAATTTTTTAAAAAACTTTAGGTTCCCTTTATGGTTTCTAAGCATGCAATTATTAAAATGTATTGGTTCCTTCAACCTCCTCAAACATGAGTAAGATGTAACTCAGCCTTTATAAACGAAAATTAGAATGTCCAGTTTGTTATTGATGTTCTTACCACTTTGTTCAGCTAGGGTTACAGAAACCCCTTCCTCTTTTTAAAAGGACTTTGAGGGATATGTGACATACTTATTGATATTATTGTTTTGTCTTTTTCCTTCTTTCTTATAAAGAGTTGAATGAAATTGGTATGCCAGCGAACAATTCTATATGAAAGGCTTTGAAAAATATTATTAAACTGTTTACTGTCTTTATTTTTAATTTAATGCAGTAAGAACAGAAAACTGGAACATATTTGTTGAGACATGTTAAAGATCTCCAGTATGTCAAGGTTTTATATAAGTTAGCATAATTAGATTTGCTAATTTTTATAGTTTCAGTGGGCAGAATAATAGTACTTAATGAAAAAGCATACATTTAAGCATAACCAATGGACACAAAACATTGGAGGGTAGGGAAGGCTGGGGGAAGGGCAGGGGGAAAAAAGAGATATATGTGCTAATCTTTGTAATACTTTATGTAATAAAAAAATGAAGTTAAAACAAAACAAAACAAAACCTATAAAAAGTTCCGTATTAGTCTTCCATTATGCCTAAATGAGGCATTATCAACAAAGCAATTTTTTAAAAATAAAGGATGGCCTTTCATGTCTCTAGTTTTATATTTTTATTGTGATATTTGATGTAGTATTTTAACCTTTCCAAGTTTTCTCTTTCTTAAAAGGTTAGATTTAAAATTCAAGGAACATATTTCTTTGAGATTTAAATGAAATTTTCTTAGAGTAAGAACTTGTGGTATTTTACTTGTTCATTTCTCTAAATAAAACTTTTTTGCTTCTAGTAGACTATAATATAGTTTCTACATCTGTTTTGATCCCAATTCAAGTTCTTCCTTGTTAAACTCTTTGTCCTTCAGTTTCTATTTTAGTTGAGGTAACCAGCTAAAAACATCCTGCTTTTTCCTTTTAGAAATTTTAAAATTACACATATATTGTAGTTGTGTAGCACAATTTACAATGTAATTTTCAAATTACATCGATGTTAAAATATTTAAAACTGAAGGCTGTCACTAACATGTCAATTATGAATTTTGGGAATTTGCTTTTAGGCTTATTAAATCTTTGGCTACTTCATTTTATTAGTTAATAGCCTGGGGATGAGTGACTTACATTTTTCCTGCCTATGGACTCATTTCCCTATGCTTCAATTTCTTTCTTCATCTATAAAATGAAGATGATAATTCCTCTACATAAGGTTTTCACTGGATGAAATACATTAATAACGTAAAGTACTTAGAACTTTTATCATTGCACTAATTTTTGTTGAACACTGTCTGTTTTATTCAAATACAGCTGACTTTAAGTATTCCTTCTACATGCCAAAGACTCCCAAATTTATATCATCACCTCACTCTTCTTTCATGAACTCCAGACTGGTATATCCAGTTGTCTAGTTGATGTCTCAATTTGCGTATTTCATACGCACTTTAGACAAAATGTCTTGAACTAACTCAACATTTTAAAAATTGAATTTCTGTTTTTCTCCACGGTTGGCTTTTTCTGTAGCCTTTCATTCTCAGTACTTTGGGAAGCTTGGGCTTAAATCCTTGGAATCATTTATTTTTATTTAGTTGTTTATAATGGTTTTATTGATATATAATTGCCATGCAATAAACTGCACTCATTTAATATCTACAACTTGAGAGATTTACGGTTAAGATGGTGGCATAGGTAAATGTGGTACTCAAACTCTTTCACAGCCACATCAAAATGACAACTAAACTGGAGAACAACTATCATTCAAAACCATCTAAAATATAGCTGAATGGAGGTCCTACAACTAAGGATTTAAAGAAGAAACTACATGGAGACTGACAGGAGGATGGAGACATAGAAAGGCTGGTCCCACACCCACATATGGTGGTTTAAAATTGGGAAGGATATCTTGGTTGTGGAGGGATCCCCTGAGGAGCAAGGGGTCCCAGCCCATACCAGGCCTCCCAGCCCAGGGTTCCAGAGCTAGGAAGAGAAGCTTCCATAACTACTGGCTGTAAAAACCAGTGGGGATTGTGGTTGAGTGAAACAGGGATCCTGGTGTCCTAGGCAATTTCATGTACCAGCTTTCTTATACTCAGTCTGAGCTCCAGCACTAGAGCAGCCGCTTGAAAGGAACCAGGGACATATGGGGAGGAACTGAATTGTTTGGCATCAGGGCAAGAGCTAGGATGGGGCACAATTATGCCAGGCAAAGAACTGGCAGAGGTCATTTTTCCTTTTCTGAGACAACCCCTCAGAGTCAGCAGGCAGGTATTATATCTGAGTCGCCATCAGCCTGTCTCACACTGTTCATCCTACCCTGGTGATTTCCTAAGATTCTGCCCCACCCAATTTGTGGGCCAACCCATGCTGTTTCCAGTGGCCTATCTTGGTTCATGCTTCAGACTTTCCTAAAATCTCTGAAATAAGCATCATCTGGTTTCTGTAACTCTTGCTAAGTGGCCTCAGACCTCGCACTAGTGGCAGCTAGCCTTGGTTCACAGCTTGGTCTCTCCTGGGCACCTCTAAGCCCAGAACAAGTAGCAGCCATCTGCAGATTACTCTGTAGCTCATGACAGTAGCCCCAGGCAGGGCACAGACCAAGGCTGACCTTACACACACCCATAGACAGTTTCATATCACCCCAGATTACAATCCTACTGCCTCCACGAGTGACACACTCAGTGAGTGGACTCAGTGGGCACCAATGCCCTCTAAAGCAAGTCCTGCTCCATAGGGTTGGTTCCTGCACAGTAGTTCCTCCACTATAGTAGTAGCAGGTCATTGCAGCTGATCAGCCTAGGGGTCAATCTATTCCAGTGATGTTAACAGCAATCAAGGTTCAACAACAACAGGAGAATGCATACATTTCACACAGGTGCACCTTGAGCACTCAGCTTGGGTGAATGAGGAGGCTGTGCCACTGGGCCCTTCAGGACATCTACTTTACCAAGTCTGGGAGACATAGCTGCTCTACCTAATACATAAAAACAAACATAGTGAAGTAGCCAAAATGTTAAGATAAACAGGTCCCAAATGAAAAGCAAAGGAGAAATATCCAGAAAAAGAACTAAATGAAATGAAAGCTAGCAAACTACCAGATACAGAGTTCAAAACAATGGTTATAAGATGCACAAGAAACTTAATGAGAACTTCAACAGCATAAAAAAGGACATAGCAATCATAAAAGAACCAGTCAGAAATGAAGGTTGCACTAACTGAAATAAAGAATACTTTACAGGAAAGCAATGGTAGAGTAGATGAAACCAAGGATCACATCAGCAATTTGGAATATAAGGAAGCAAAAAACCCCCCAATCAGAACAGAAAAAGAAAAAAAAAATAATGAAAAAACAATGAAGATAGCGTAAAGAGCCTCTGGGAAAACATCAAGTGTACCAACTTTCACATCATGGGGATGTCAGAAGGAGAAAACAGAAAACAAGAAATTGAAAACCTATTTGAAAAAATGACAGAAGACTTCCCTAACCTGGTGAAGGAAATATATATACAAGTCCTGGAAGCACATAGCATCCCAAACTCTGTATGCACTTATAGAAATAATTTAAATGTGTATTTAATTACTTGCTTCTGTATAGGTAATGTGGAGATTTTGTCTTGAGAATATATGAAAACTCCCTGTTCAGTACCTAGCACATCTAAGCTTCTATGAATACCTTTTTTTCCTCTAATTTTAGAAAATTTGAGAAGCAGTAGTCTTTTGAAAATAAATAATATGAATATAGATTGTTTGGAAGTTAGAAAAGGAGTATAATAGTTTGATAATGTTCATTTCAACCTGTTCAGTCATGTATTTAAGCTACCTTCTTGTGGGTGGTTATTAACCTCTTAAAATTAAATAAATATATTAAATATTTAGTGAAAAAAAATCCTAATATGTAACAATAGATATATTTTTAAACCTTGTTTTCCTAGCAACAAAACTAGAAAAGGTAAATAATTTGCATTGCTTGTGTGGGAAAGCTAACAAATTATATTTAACCTAATTGGCTCTAAAATTTTGGATTACAGCTTTCATACCATCCTTAAATATGTGGATACAAACATAGCTGACATATTCTACATCTATGCATGGCTTACTTGAAAAATGGAAGCAGTTGCTTAACTGGATGACTATCAAGTGGTCAACACAGATTGATGGGCTTGAGTGCAGTAGACAGTGGGTATGCAGATGGTGGTGTCTGTACTGTTTGACATGAGATGCCAGTCTTTAAAAATGATTTCAGTGGGATGGCTTTGGTGTTGCAGTAAAGGCCATCCATTCAACCTCAGGTGCTGTGCAGCTGGCAAAGCCAAGCTAATATAGAAAAATGAGAAACAAGTGACTATTTAATGTACAGGAATGCACGATCTGCATTACAAATAAATGACAGTATTACATGCAGGAAACCTGGCCAGATGGCTGTACATTAAAACACATGACTCCTAGAGAGAATTAAGTACAGGCAATTTGCCTAGGCTTTCTGCAGGCCTGCTGCATATTATATTAGGGGAGGGAGAACAAGAGATTAAGTGCTTTATTTATTGAAAGTGTTTAGGTGAAATTGGCAGTTGTTTAAGCATAATCTGATCTCCAGAATTATTTACATGGCCTTTTTGTGGGAAAAAAATAGTAGGGTGGGTAGTTGCCTTTAAAATAAAAGGATATAAGGGGTAAGAAAGTCTTGTGAACTAGTGAAAAATACAACTGTCTTTTTGGACCACATCTTAGTTTTGTAAAGTTTACTTGACTCAAAAGCTTAAACATTTTTGTGGGGGACAAGTATGATGAAACGAGTATTTCTTTTTCTATATAGGTTTTAATGAGTCCAAATTCCAGTGACATATGGGGATTTAAAAGTGGGAAGAGCCCTAACCAGTTTGGCTCAGTGGATAGAGCGTCAGCCTGCGGACTGAAAGGTCCCAGGTTCGATTCCGGTCAAGGGCATGTACCTTGGTTGCGGGCACATCCCCAGTAGGAGGTGTGCAGGAGGCAGCTGATTGGTGTTTCTCTCTCATCGATGTTTCTAACTCTCTATCCCTCTCTCTTCCTCTCTATAAAAAAATCAATAAAATTAAAAAAAAAACTGGGAAGAGTTACTATGTTGAGTGCTTTGTGAAATGGGACCATTTTCAGTAGTAAAACATTACATGTTTGTTTTTCAGCTTAAAGAAAGTGGTTATTGTACAGGTCATGAACCAGATTCCCTGGAATTCAGCACTGTGGGAGGATGGGTATCTACTCGTGCATCAGGCATGAAGAAGAATATCTATGGCAATATTGAAGACCTGGTAAATTTTTTTCTAGTTATTTTATAATCATTGATTAATATATAGAGATTATTATAAAGTGATGGAAGCCTTTAAAATTTAGATGGATGGTGGAATCACCTCAGAAATATACTTATTTTGATTATGGTAACCCTGATTGTGCAGTGGTCATTACTTAAGGGTGCTCCTTTTCAAGTGACTGATTTAAGCTTGGTAAATGTTTCATAGTATCTGACATAAAATATATAAATATTGTTTGATAATCCTCAGGGAGCTTCAGTGTTCAACTCTACGAAGATTTTAGTCAATTTATTTAGATGATTTCATCATTGTTACTCTTGCCTTAGAAGATTTTTATATTTTTCTGAAAAAATAATTTTTCTATATAGAGTTAAAGAGCCTGAATGAAAATGTTCTGGTGAGTGGCTATATAACCTTTAATGCAGTGGTTCTCAACCTTTTGGCCCTTTAAATACAGTTCCCCATGTTGTGACCCAACCATAAAATTATTTTCATTGCTACTTCATAACTGTAATGTTGCTACTGTTATGAATCGTAATGTAAATATCTGATATGCAGAATGGTCTTAGGCGACCCCCGTGAAAGAGTCGTTCGACCACCAAAGGGGTCGCGACCCACAGGTTGAGAATCGCTGCTATATGTTTTGTGTGCACACACCATTTTGTTTTACTGATCTGGTATCAGTGCTCTAACAGTCATTTTTTTAAAATATATTTTTATTGATTTTAGAGAGGAAGGGAGAGAGAGAGAAAAACATCAATGAGAGAGGATCATTGAATGGCTGCCTCCTGCATGCCCCCTATGGGGGATCGAGCCTGCATCTTGGTTATGTGCTCTTGACTGGAATTGGACCTGGGACCCTTGAGTCTGCAGACCAATGCTCTACCCGCTGATTCAAACCAGCCAGGGCTGACAGTTATTTTGATAGTGTAACAACTATGGGTATCCTGGTTAGGAGTTAGGTATTGTTTGTTCCATTTGTACTTTTAGTAGTTGACCTGATAGTTGACCTTGTGCAAATTGGTTCACCTTTCTAAACAAGTTTCCTCCTCTGTAAAATGGAACAAATAATATTAATTGCTGTATAGAATTATAAGAAGTAAAGGACATAAATGAAAATTCTTAGCACTTCCTGGTATACAGTAGGTGCTTCAAAAATGTTAGTTTCCTTATCAGAAATATTTTGATAACAATTTAAAATAACTTTATGAGACTATTAAAGTTATGTTCCTAACATTATTCTTAGTTACTTAGCTTTGCTTTTCAAATCTAAAATTTCAACATTTTTATCAATATCTTCATTACCGGAAATATCAAATCTTTAATGAATTTTGGTTCTTTATAGTTACATCAGAAATTTAAGACTTTAAGTGTCTGTATTATGAATACTTTTTAAATGTTTACATTATCCTGTTTATATATATTTTTGCTGACTTTTAGAAATCAAATTTTTATTTTGCAATGAAAATAAATTCAGTTTCAGAGAGAATTTGATCCTTTTGCTATTGTATTATTAAGAGCTTTATCAGAGTTAAGCAAATATTTGACAGATTGCTTTATTTAGTACTACTAAAGCATGTAATTTATTGCTAATAAATGCAAACTTTTGAAATGATCTCTTTGGCAATTTTTATTTCTTATTTTGTAAGTTGCTTTTTTAAAAAATATATTTTATTGGTTTTCCACAGAGAAGGGAGAGGGGCAGAGAGTTAGAAACATCGATGAGAGAGAGGGACAGAGAGAGAGAAACATCGATCAGCTGCCTCCTGCACACCTCCCACTGGGGATGTGCCCGCAACCCAGGTATATGCCCTGACTTGAATCGAACCTGGGACCTTTCAGTCCCCAGGCCGACGCTCTATCCACCGAGCCAAACCGGTCAGGGCTATAAGTTGCTTATTGATGTTCTCTGCTCATTTTCTTCAACAGTACATAGACTATTTTTATTTATTTGTTCAAAAATCATTCAAAAAATGTGCTGGATTTTTACCTAACCGTTTCAGATTCAGATCTCAGAAAGCTATTTTCGAATGACAACCCCTCCCCCACACAGTGTACTTATTTTTTCACCTTTGTGAAACATATCTCACAGATATATCACACACAGCTCTCTCCTTTTTTAACTCGGTCACAGGATCTCTCTGCATCCCAACTTTGACCTGGTCATAATTGATACTTTAATCTTTTCACTCTTTCTTACTAAGTGGGCAGATTAGCTATGTTGATGGAGGGGATAAGGCAAGAATATATATATTTTTTAGAATTCTAAGCAGTGTTTGAGATGAATGATAATGTTTCATAAATATTGTAAAATAAGTGAAAGGTTGAACCTACTAAAACATAATCATTGCTTATTTTTTTCTGTCCTTTAGTTCTTTGCTACGTAGGTAACCCGAGACTAAATTTGGCTCAAAGAAATGAGTTAAGGTGTTCCTAAGATAATGAATATACCTAAACCAATAAGAATCTTAGATTAATTTGTCCCTCTTTTAAAGTTTATAAAATTTATTTTTAGTTTAATAATTACTAAAAGATATTAGAATTCTGAAGGGCAGCAACATTTATTGCCTAACCCAATATTTAAAAAGTAGTGTTTTATATAAATATCTGGATGTGTGTACACACATAGCGGTCACTGACAAATGTCTAGAATTTACATCGTGCATTGTATTAAACAGGTGGTTCATATAAAAATGGTAACACCTAGAGGTATAATAGAAAAAAGCTGTCAAGGACCTCGTATGTCAACAGGCCCTGATATCCATCACTTCATCATGGGATCTGAAGGTAAATATACCTGCAAATTTATTATGAAAAAATACATGTTATTGACTCAGTTTTGTGAGAATCTGTGATATTGTAATATCAGATATTTGAAAGAAAGACATATTTAAAATACTAGTGATATTTTTAAAGTTTCATTACTTTAGTACTTCTTAAAGTTTTTATTATGAGAATATCTTATTAAATTTCCTTTTATATTTTACTTTTTTATAGTTTTAGGGACAGCTTGATCTTTTTGGTTTTTGATTTTTCTTTTAGAATTTTTAATAATATTAAGAAAAGTAGTTGTTAGGATTAAAATAGTTTGCTTTAACATTTTATATTATAATGTTCTTTAATGTCTGAGTAATTAGGGGGAAATGGCTGATAAAGTGTTGTTTCATGTCTTTTTATAATTATATCTGTTATTATTGCTATTTGCTTTGTTTAAGAAGTGGAATTTAAAATTCTATTGATTCATATACTTCTAAAACTAATGTTGGTCTTTTATATTTTTCATTACTGAAGTGGTATCCGTTGCTTGGCTACTTGATGTTGTGTAGATTAGAATGTAGTTTCAAATATTTAATTTCTATACCAGTCAGAAAAAAACTAATCTTCCTTCTATTTTGCAAATTAATTATTATGTAGGCACTGTGAATTGAAGGTGAACATGTGCTCATCTTTAATTCTTAGAATGGTAGAAAGGGAAACTTCTTATATACAGAGAAGTAAGATAAAACAGTGTTTCTAAATTAGCAGAGGAACTCATTACTAACTTCAGAAGGTGGCACAGGTTGAAAAGAAGATAGATTTTGGAAACATTTAGCTATAAGCATGGATAAAAACAGTTTATAATAACCTCGGGAAATTCTGACTTTTGACATTAATATCAAGGAGGGAAAACACACTATAGTATGTGTCTTAGTACATGCTAGAGCTCAACTACTGAGTTATGATCAGCGGGATAGTTTAGATCTTTTTCTTAACAACCAGTAATAAACTTTTGTCAAGATATCTCCCTAGTTTATAGTTAATTTTCCAATTTTTGTTTTTTATATTTTTAATTAAAATTTATTAGGGTAACATTGGGTAATAACATTTTATAGGTTTCAAGTGTACAAATCTATAACACGTTATCTGTATATTGCATTGTGTGCCCACAGTCACATCTTCTTCCATCACCATACAGTTGACTCCTTTACCCTTGGTTACCCCCACTCCCCTTCCCTCTGATAACCACCATACTGTTGCCTGTGTCTGAGTTTTTGTTATTTGTTTTTTCTTGTTTGTTCTTATCCCTTTTCTGATCAGTATACTCTTTTAAGGAAAAAACAGAACAGTTTTAATGACAAAAATAAAATGTTAAATTCCTTTAAATAATACATTTCTCTTTTATTTTGGGACTTTTTGTACTATTGCATCATCTGAAAGTTAACTAAAAGTATGTAACTTTTTCCATCAGACGTCAAACTGAATAACAAGTATCAAAAATTGTAAATATAAAATGTCTTTTCAAGTAACCACTTTAAAAGTTTTTAAAATCCCATTGATTAGCATTTTAAAAATTCTGGTTGCTAAGTACTGTTCTGGCACACTCAGGACACAGGTAGTAATAGACCATAATAATACAGTTTGATAAATTCTCTGATAGAAGGAAACACTGGAAAATATAGGCAAAAGGTCATGTGAATCGGTACTAGAAAGACTTCCCAAGAGAAGCCATGCTTAACGTGGTCCTTTAGGGTTGATAAAGAGAAAGTAATTTCAGACAGGGTTGAGGGATAAGGTGGGAGAGAATTGTCCTGCAGAGAAAATTGCGTGTGGGCAGGCTTAGAAGTAAGAAAGAACCATGTCTGCTTTATGAAGCTCTCAGTTTTTCAGTAGAATGGGAACATAAGATTTAATTGTAGGGTAGAGTGAGCATCAGGTTGAAGGGCAGAGTGGTAAAGGTTATATAAAGTGGTTAGAGATAATATGGTCTTTATGCCTTTTAAAATAGTTTGAACTTTATCTAAAAAATTAGACTGCCCCCTTCTAGTTAATTATTGATTCAATTTAAGAAAGACTGATTTATATAATAGATATGCAAAAGAAATATGTATAAAACATATGCTACGGTAAATTACTGTATTTAAATGAAATCTTCTAATCTAATAAAAGAGTAATATGCAAAGCTAATAAAAGAGTAATATGCAAATTAACCATCACTCTGAGACACATAAGCCACGCCCACAAGCCCCAAGCCACGTCCACCAGCCAATCAGAGCAGCTGTATGCAAATTAACCCAGCCAAGATGGCAGCTGGCAGCCATGGAGCTAGAGCAAACAGGAGGCTTCCGTTATACCAGCAATGGAGTTGAAACTGCCTGCCTAGGCTGGCCAGGCCTCTGCTCAAGGCAACAGTGTTTCAATTATAGAAGCCACGAGCTGAAGCAAGCAGGAGTCTTCCTTGCCTACCTAGGCTTCCGTTCAAGGCAACAAAGTTTCAATTATAGAAGATAAATAAACCCCAGAAACCTGATTCCAGCCAGCCTCACTGGGACGTTGGGTCAATGGGAGCTGTGGGCAGCCTGAAAACGGCCCTTAGCCCCTAACCCAGGCTGGCCAGGCACTCCAGTAGGGACCTGAACCCTGAAGGGACTGTGGGCAGCCTGAAAACGGCCCTGAGTCCCTCACCCAAGCTGGCCACACCCCCATGGGGTGAGAGTCCCCACTGGGGGTCTTGGCCAGTATACAAACAACCATCAGCCCCTCACCCAGGTTGGCCAGGCATGCCAGCAGGTGAACATCCCCCGAGGGGTCCAGACTGCTAGAGGGCATAGGCTGGGCTGAGGGACCCACCCCCGCCGGTGCACAAAAATTTTTGTGCACCAGGCCCCTAGTTTTATTATAAATGTACATGAAGAATGCCATAATGATTTAAGAACATGAATTGTGAAATCTATTAAATATGTATTTCAAAATTTATGTTTTTGTAACTGTGTAAATTAAGTAATTTTCTATTCCCGGTGACCTCAGCTATAATATGAGGATAATAAAGTAAAAATCTTTATAAGCTTTTTGTGAGGATTAAATGAGATTATGCTAAGCAGTTTATAAGCATGTAAATGTTAAATTTATCACTATTTTTGTGACTTTATTATTTTGGCATTAATGACCTTTACAAGTGTATTTATGGTCCCTAACCCCCCTGTCTGTATGTATGTGGATGTAAGCTCATCCTAATATAGGTCAGGAGACAGCATGATTGAGGAAGTAATTTTATGTGAAATCATATTCTTTTATAAAATGTATTTTATTTGCTATTTTGAACTATCTAAATAATAATCTCCTGCCTTAACTGTGGATCATAAACTTTTCCTTGAGCTTTAATAATATTTTTTTTTGTTGCAGTTAAATCATTTGAGGACAATCTTGAAAGCATTATCATTAAAAGCCCCATTTTCCCTTATCTTACTAAGTTATACATGTGACTAATCACTTTAATGTTTTTGTCTTGTTTGGTGTTACGAATTTCTTGTATTTTATTTTAATAAGCGGCTTCTCATTTTAAATTCTCTAACATGTTCAATATAATGAAAATTATAATAAATAGTCAAAGCATTCGAAATGCTTTGTATTCTATTCCTATGTGTGAAGTTTACTAGTAATTTACAATGATTTGCTTTTCTGTTTGGAAAGTGCTTAAAAGTACTTGTTTTAAAAACAAAACAAAATCCATGACCCACCTTTTAGCCTTTTCTGTAGGATGAAATAGGTTAAATGCTTACTATAGGTTCTTTTTTCGTAGTCCTACTAGTCACCTTTTGGTTAAATAAAGCTTATTCTTTACTACATTCCTCAGGAGAGGCACAGATGTATATCACGAGTTCCGGAATGTTCTAAACTGGTTTTCTGTGGCCTTAATACTTTCAGGTCGGCTTGAGTGGATGTGATATCCTTAGGTCATACTTTCTTTCCTTGTTTTTTGAAAATGCTGCTCCAGCCTTCGCTGGTTTGGCTCACTGGATAGAGCGTCGGCCTATGGACTCAAGGGTCCCAGGTTCGATTCCTGTCAAGGACATGTACGTTGGTTGCAGGCACATCCCTGTGGGAGGTGTGCAGGAGGCAGCTGGTTTATGCTTCTCTCTCACTGATGTTTCTGACTCTCTATCCCTCTCCCTTCCTCTCTGTAAAAAAATCAATAAAATATATTAAAAAAGAAAAAGAAAATGCTGCTCCACTATATGTTGTTTTAAAGAAACCTGATGCCAGCTTTCTTGCCTTTGTAATTCATTTACTCTTTTTTTGCCTGGAGGCCCTGAGAATTTTTTTTTTTCGTGATTATTAGAATTTACTGCTTTTACAATTCAAGAGTTTATTTTCCTGTCATTTTGCTCTGGTACCTAGTGCACCATTTCTATGTAAAAATTCAGATCTTATTTTATTTGTGGAAAATTTTTTTGGATTGTAGTGTTAAATATTAGGGGGTTTTCCCATTGTTTTTATTTTTCTTATACATAGATCTGATTTCCTTTCCTTCTTTTCCATTTCAACCGCGGTTTCTCTGACCTTTTTTCTTGATTTATTTATTTATTTATTTTGATTTATTTTTTTTTAAATTTCATTTTCATTCTCTTGGTTATTTTTCTATCTTTCTTCAATGCCCTTTATTAAATTTTCATTTGAATCATTTTCTGTTCTCTTTGGATGCCTTGCTGTTCTGTTTCTTTCCTGAGTTTGGTCATCTCTTATTTAATTTTTTTTTCTACTTAAGTTCTTAGTGTTTATATTTCCGATTTAGGAATTTTTTTCATATCCACAAATACTTGTTTGACAATATTTTATTCAGTTTGAAATGTGTTACAGTTTTTAGAATTATGGTTGGTTTGGAGAGGGGGAGCTTTTCACCCACGGAAAAGCTTTTGTTTACATTTTCTGATTTTTTCCAATAGGCTTCTATGGATTTGGTCTGCTTTTCTGTTCCTGTTTATTATTTGGAAAGGATTCCTAGTTTGGGAGTGTTTTTTGCTGTGTTTTTTTCCAGTCACTTCTAACCTCTTTTGTGCTCCTTGTTTTATGGATGGTGGTGGTTTTGTTAAGAGAAGGCATGACATGCCTGTGTCTCTTTCATTTCCATGAGATTTGTAATTATTCTTTTTTATTTTATTCTTTTCCCTTCACTGCATTATCTCCAAGGAGTACCACACTTCTCAAAATATGATGCTCCCTTGAAGATATGCCCCTTACTTCTCCAAGGCTGCCATTTCTGGTTCCTCCCATTTTCAAACCCCTCCAATAGCCAGGGCTATGGATTACCAAACCCTGTATAATATTTTGACATTTCTGTTGCACTTTTGCATTCTAGGGTTGATTTTGACTGTGCTTCCTCCAAGTCCTCTGCTACTCTGTATTCTTTCTTTTGCACTCTTTTTTTTTTTTTTTAAATATATTTTACTGATTTTTTACAGAGAGGAAGGCAGAGGGAGAGGGGATAGAGAGTTAGAAACATTGATGAGAGAGAATCATCGATTCAGCTACCTCCTGCACACTCCCTACTAGGGATGTGCCCACAACCAAGGTACATGCCCTTGAATTGAACTTGGGACCCGTCAGTCTGCAGGCTTACGCTCTATCCACTGAGCCAAACCGGTTAGGGCTCTTTTGCAATCTTTTAATCCTCCATTTTATTTTCTGCTCTTACAAGCTTGTAGAAGGTCTTTTGGAATTTTTTTTGTAAAATCTTTACCTACAGGTAATTTGAAGGTCATAATGTTTTTTTTGTTTTGTTTTGTTTTTGTCTCTGTAATACTGAAGGTATAATTCCTGAGTGGTTTTATTTGTTTTTCCTTGAAGTTTATTATTTTTGAGTATAAGATTGATTTTTATGGGTTTTTTTGGGGGGTAAAGTAGAACGACTGCCATTCTTCTCTGCCTTGAAGTCACCTGAAAGTATATTTTCAAATTGTGAAAGATTTTATTTACTTCAGGTAAATACTTATATTTTATGTTAAATAATAATTGGAGCATTTAATTTTCTTTATATAAAAATTTTTTTATTGATTTTTATCAAGAGAAGAAGGGAGAGGGATAGAAACATGGATGTGTAAGAGCTACCATGATAGATCAGCTGCCTCCTGCACGTCCCCTACTAGGGATTGAGTCTGCCACCTGGGGATGTGCCCTGAATGGGAATCCAACTAGAAACCTCTTGGTTCCTGGGTTGGTGCTCAACTACTGAGCAACACCACCTGGGCAAAGCATTTAATTTTCTTAAAAACATATTTAAAAATTATATAAAAAATTAATTTTATTTATTAAATTGATTGGGGGTGACATTGGTCAACATGAACATAGAGGTTTTAGGTGTGGGTTTCAATGTTACAGAATCTGTATATTGCATCATGTGACCATCCAAAGTCAAATCTTCTTGTCACTTTATATTAGGACCCTCTTCTCTCCCTACTTCCTTCCCTCTGGCAACCACCACACTGCTGTTTATGTTCATAAGTTTCAGTTTTATATCCCACATATGAGCAAAATCATACAGTTCTTAGCTTTTTCTGACTGACTTATTTCACTTAGCATAATGTTCTCAAGGTCCATCTCTGTTGTTGCAAATGGCACTATTTCATCCTTTCTTATGGCTGAGTAGTATTCCATTGTGCATAGGTACCACATATTCTTCATTCAGTCCTCTATCACAGGACACTCTGGTTGTTTCCATGTCTTGGCCACTGTGAATAATGCTGCAGTGAACATAGGAGTGCATATATCTTTGTGAATACATGGTTTCGAGTTTTTGGGATATATACCCAGGAGTGTGATTGCTAGGTCATATGGTAGCTCTATTAATTATTTTGAAGAATCGCCAGACTGCTTTCTATAGTGGTTATTCCAGTCTACATTCCCACCAGCAGTGAATGAGGGGTCCCTTTTTTCCACAACCTCTCCAATATTTGTTATTGCTTGTCTTGTTGACAATGATGTCTCTTTTTTTCCCCCATTGACCCCTTCTAACCTGCACCCATCACCCCCTTACTCCCAGGCCTTCACCACACTGTTATTATCTGTGTCCATGGATTATGCATATATGCATATAAGTTCTTCCCACCCACCCACCCTGCCTTCCCTCTGAGATTCTGCAGTCTATTCCATGTTTCTATGTCTCTGGATATATTTTATTCATCAGTTTATTTTGTTCATTAGATTCCACATATGAGTGAGATCATGTGATACTTGTCTTCCTCCTACTGGCTTATTTCACTTAGCATAATACTCTCCAGGTCTCTCCCTGCTGTCTCAAAGGGTAAGAGATCTTTTTTTACTGCTGTATAATATTCCATGGTGTAAATGAGCACAGCTTTTTTATCCACTCATCTACTGATGGGCACTTGGGCTGTTTCCAGATCTTAGCTATTGTAAATTGTGCTGCTACGAACATAAGAGTGCATATATTCTTTCTGATTGGTGTTTCAGGTTTCTTGATCTATTCCTAGAAATGAGATCACTGGATCAAATGGCAGTTTCATATTTAATTTTTTTGAGGAAACTCCACACTGTTTTCTGTAGTGGCTGCACCAATCTGCCTTCCCACCAGCAATATATTAGGGCTCCCTTTTCTCCACATCCTCCCCAGCACTTGTCATTTGTTCATGGTAGCCATTCTGACGGATGTGAGATGATACCTTATAGTCATTTTAATTTGCATCTCTCTGATGATTAGTGACTAAGAATTTTTTTTCATATGTCTCTTGGCCAACTGTATGTCCCCTTTGGAGAAGTGTCATTTTTTAATTCAGTTGTCTGTCTGTCTTTTGTTAAGTTGTATGAGTTCCTTATATATTTTGAATATTAACTCCTTATCAGATGTATCATTGCCAAATTGTTCTCCCATACAGTGGGCTTCCTTTTCATTTTGTTGATGGTTTCTTTTGCTGTGCAGAAGCTTTTTATTTCAATGTAGTCCCCTTTATTTATTTTCTCCTTAGTTTCCCTTGCCCTAGGAGTTGTATTGGCAAACATACTGCTATGAGAAATGTTGAGATTTTGCTGCCTATGGTTTCTTTTAGGATTTTTATAGTTTCATAGCCTACATGGAAGTCTTTATCCATTTTGAGTTTATTCTTGAATATGGTGTGAGTTGGTGGTCTAGTTTCATTTTTTTTGCATATATCTGTCCAATTTTCCTAATACATTTATTGAAGAGACTGTCTTTATTCCATTGTATGCTCTTGCCTCCATTATCAAATATTAATTGAGTGTAATGGCTTGGGTTGATTTCTGGGTTCTCTGTGCTCTTTCATTGATCTGTCTGTTCTTGTGCCCATACCATATTGTTTTGATTTCTATAGCTTTATTAATATTGCTTGAAATTAGTAGGTGTGACACCTCCCAGTTTAGGATTTCTTTGGCTGTTCAAGGTCTTTTGGGGTTCCAACCACCATAAATTTGGGGAGTGGTGAGTGTTTTTTTTTTAATTTCTGTAAAAAATACCGTTGGAATTTTGGTAGGGATTGCATTGAGCTTGTAGATGGCTTTTTCTAGTATTGATGTGTTAACAATATTAATTCTTCCAATAAATGAACATGGAAGAATGATACCTTTCTATTTACTGTACTTGTGCCTTTGATTTCTTTCATCAATGTCTTGTGGTTTTCAGAGTAGGGATCTTTCACCTCCCTGGTTAAATTGATTTTTAAGTATTTTATTGTACTAGATGCTGTTGTAAATGGATCAATTTAATTTTTTTTATAAAATTCATTAGTAGTGTATTTAAACGCTATTTTTAAAAAATATATTTTATTGATTTTTTACAGAGAGGAAGGAAGAGGGATAGAGAGCTAGAAACATCAATGAGAAAGAAACATTGATCAGCTGCCCCCTGCACACTCCCCACCGGGGATGTGCCCACAACCAAGGCACATGCCCTTGACCAGAATCAAACCTGGGACCCCTGAGTCCGCAGGCCGAGGCTCTATCCCCTGAGCCAAACTGGTTAGGGCACGCTATTAATTTTTGTATGTTAATTTTGTATCTTATAACTACTGAATTTATTGATTAGTTCTCAGAGCTTTTTTGTTGAATCTTTAGGATTTTCTATATATAAGATCATGTCACCTGCAAATAGAGACATTATTACTTCTTCCTTTTCCATTCTGATCTTTTTTATTCTTGCCGGATTGCTGTAGCTAGGCTTCCAGTATCCCTACTGTTCCTACCCAGGCAAATTAACTGACCTACAGTTTTGCTTACCTCTCTAATAAGTTTACCTATGTCCTTCCAAATACCTTTTACCACATTTCCTGCTATTTCACAAAGTTTCATTACATAAGCATGATCGATTAAACCAGGGCTGGGGAACGTCCAACCCATGGGCTGTATAAAGCCTGAGAAATCATTTGGTCTGGCCCTGCCCAGGCTTTATGGGTGAGCTAATTACATATTAGCAGTCTAATTTTTAAGTTGATAATTTTGAATGGCCCCAAATGATGTTATAAATATTCACATAGCCCTTGGCAGAAAACAGTTCCCCACCCCTGCTAATGGAAAGGAGCCAGTTAAAAGACCACATACTTTAAGATTCTATTTATATACAATGTCCAGAATAGAAAAATTTATAGAAATGAAAAATAGGTTGGTGGTTGTCTAGGACTGTGGTATGTGTGTCGGGGGAGTAGGGAGTGGGAAATAGAGAATGATTGTTTGATAGGTTTCTTTTTTGGAGTGATAAAATTCAACTTAGATTATACTTAATAAAGTTGCATATATTGAGTTTTATACTTTAAATGGGTGAATTTTATGGTCTGAATTATAATTCAAAAAAGATGCTAAAATAAAAGAAAATCTAATCACTTTTGTTATCTTTTAAAATGGACAGGATATATCTTTTTTATGTAATTGGGGCAAAATTGCAGAGCTTTGTGATTTTACATATCATAACAGGGCCATATTTGATGTCTCAGTAGGAAATCTCCTCTATATGTGATCTATTATAATATAATTTGCTTTTTATGGACTTAGTACCCTTTAATCTTGTATTATATATTGACATTTTATTTTAGGTGTATTATAAATTTATTTGGAGCTTTGATTTTTGTGATACTTTTCATTTATTTCAAGTGTTGTAGTGAAGTTCTACAATTTCAAAATTTTCCCTTTTCTTTTTTTATAATTCTCAGTTTACTAATAGTACTAATAATTTTATCATTAGTACATCAGATACCACTGGTTTGAAAAGCTTAGCTTGTGAATACAATTGTTTTTAACCATGTCTCTTCAGATACTTTAGTATAGATACATAGGTCATGAAGTTATATTTAACTTGTTTATTTTGATTTGTCCTCCACTCCTCCATGTAAAGAAAGAAAAGAATATTTGTTTTCTTGGTGGTCCTCTTGTGCTATATATTTATAAGTTTTGTCTATTAAATATCTGGGGTTGTTTTTTATTTCATACAAGGGCATCTCCCTTGCCTTTGTCTTTCCCTTGTATGAATTCTTAAGAAAAAAGGCAAGTTGTAATGGTCCCTTTAATTTCTTCTATAATCTTAAGTGCTCATGGAAAGTTCTTTTTGTCTCCAATAAATTGTTCTTACAGTAAAAATAGGCACAAATATCAAAATATACTCTTTTATGAATGCATGTAAGATACAAAACCTGTTGCTTTTCAAATATCTTTTTCTTTTAGTAAGTTGTAATACTTTTAAAAAATATGTTTTTTATTGATTTGAGAAAGGAAGGGAGAGGGAGAAAGAGATAGAAACATCAATGATAAGAGAATCATTGATCGGCTGCCTCCTGCATGCCCCACAGTGGGGATTGAGCCCACAGCCCCAGGCATGTACCCTGACCGGAACTGAATCATGACCTCCTGGTTCATAGGTTGACGCTCAACTGCTAAGCCATGCCTGTCGGGCATAAAACTGTTTAAAAATAACCTTCTTGGAGAAAGGTGACCTTAAAAATGTTTTAAAATATTTATATATAACCAAGAAAAAAGTATTCTATAAACGTCTTAGAAATTAGAAAATTTGCTTAGTTTTTCTAGAATTCCCACAGAATAGATTAAATAGATTTAAATATGAATAATAGAGTAAATTAGTTGAATAAATAGATAACATAGATTTAAATATGATTTAGAAAATGGGCATGTGACATATTGGATTATTCCCCCTTCTTTTTCAGGAACTCTTGGTGTGATAACAGAAGCTACAATAAAAATCAGACCAGTCCCTGAATATCAAAAGTATGGCTCAGTAGCTTTCCCTAATTTTGAACAAGGAGTAGCCTGTTTAAGAGAAATTGCAAAACAGGTAACAAAATAAAACAACAAAAACAAGCCCACACATACATACTTGTATTTAAAATTCTACTGCATAATTGATTTTTATATGTCACATATAATTTTCATATTTTGTTGTGTTATATTTGTGATTCTTTTACCCAGTCCTATATGAAATGGTAATGTTGTAAAATTGTCCCTTTAAGTGCAACTGCTATTTTTTTAAAGTAATTACACATCTACTTCTTGGTTTAAAGAGTGTTACACAATTTTAAGCCAAGGTAAGACGTATACTTGGGTTACTGGCTTCTAATGACTTTGCCTTTTATTTAATGTTATGTTTTCTTAAGTTATTTTTAAGTCAGATGGTTTGTTATGAATTGAAGCAATATTCAATTTTTCTTAAGAAATTTTGAAATTAAAATAAACAGCTGAATATTAATGGCCCAGACATTTAGAAATTACATATAGGTAGTTAAACTTTATCAATTCTTAAAATGTGGTGCTACCAGGCCCTACTTTGTTTTATAATACTACCTAATCTATAGCTTAAATTAAGTAGTATGATTTAGTATAGCATAATATAATATATTTAGTAAAATAATTTCCTTTTTTTCCTCTCTTTTTAAAAAAGGGATATATTTTCAAGGGTTTTAAAATACTAGGTAATGCAAAGTAATTTTATTTATTTAGTTCAGTGTGTCATTGTGGAAATTCTTGCATTTCTTTAGGCATTTGATTCATTGTTTGAACTACAATGGTTTGTGAAAAATTCTTATTTCAACATTTCCTAACAGGACTTAGTTAAGAGAATATACTTCACCTTCTTCTTGCGTTCTCCAAACTCCTGGAATTCTTTAATACTTTAATTATACTGTACTAGAATCTTGAGGGCAATGGAGTTTTCTAATGTTACCTATCATAGGTTATCCTGCAGTTCTCCAGAGCAGAGTGGAGGGAGGATCTGATAAGGCAATAGGATTTTACCTAACGAGTACTCGATATTTATTGTAGACTTTATAAGGTGCTCAACAATTCCAAAAGGATCACTATGAATGTTTTAAAGAAATTTAAAATAAGCAAAAAAAAAAAAGTTATATTTACTCAAGTATTTGCTGTTTTCACGCACCCAGTTTTACTTCTGAGACACTCGCTCTAAGTTTCCCATGTTAGGAAGGTCAGCTCTATGGACTTCTCACCTAATCTGACAGTTGACAAGAATAATTTTTATAATTTTCCAATAGCTGCAGTTAGTTATCATTTATATTGTTTCTCCCATCAAGAATTAGTCATAGGCCCCTTAATATTGATGGTCTTACTCCTGGGTGCAGGGGAGAATTTAAAAAGAAGTATAATCCTGGAATGAACATTCTTAAACTTATGGCAGGTTACTTTGGTGGGGTTAAAGTATGAATGAATACTAAGAGTTGAAATCCTTAAGTGCTCCTAATTTACTAGAACTTTGGGGATAGATAGTATTTTGCTATGTGTTTGCTAAAATAATGATATGGTAACTATATCTAAAAGTAGAATGATTAAATAAAGGAGTGAAGATAAGTGTTAGGAGTAAATATCTGAGCAATGAACACTATATTTCAAATATGTTCTTATACTGAAAGTATCACTTAAAGGTCAAGGATAAACCTATATAATTTTATTAACCAATGTCACCCCAGTAAATTTAATTAAAAATAAAACAAAAAAATAAACTAAGATGAATTACCAAGAAAAAATTTAAGGTACTACAGGTATCCTCCTATATAATAAAGAGGTAATATGCAAATTCACCATCACCCCAACACATAAAATGGCCACCGCCATGTGGTCAAACATGACCACCACAAGATGGCCAGCAGGGAAGGGCAGTTGGGGGGAACCAGACCTGCAGGGGAGGGCAATTAGAGGTGACAGGCCTTCAGGGGAGGTCAGTTAGGGGCAGTCAGGCAGGAGGCGAGCAGTTAAGTGTCAAACAGGCTGGCAGGGGAGTGGTTAGGGGATGATCAGGCTGGCAGGCAGAAGTGGTTAGGGGCAGGCAGGCAGGCAGGCAAGCAGTTGGGAGCCAGCAATCCTGTATTGTGAGAGGGCAGTCAGACATCCCTCAAGGGGTTCCAGATTGGAGAGGGTACAGGCTGGGCTGAGAGCCCCCCTTCCCTGCACAAATTTCATGCACCAGGTTTCTAGTTGAGAAATAAAAGAGCTACTTGCAAAGCATTATAGTTTTGCCTTTGAATTAATACCTAGAAAAATGGGAAGCTAATCCATAAATAGATTACATTTTCTCATTATTTCAGATCCTCCTTAATGAATAATTTTTTAATTCTTTTAATTCTAGTATTTTTACTTTGCATTATAATTTATTCTTTGTGGTACTTTTATTTTTATTTACTTTTTATCTTTGTCCAGCTTGACTGTTCTCCCCAAAAAGCTTTATCATTAAAGTATAGTTCAGGTTATCTCTTGTTCAAGTTTTGAATGATATATTTTTAATTTATCATTATTGCCTTAATATTTTATAGCAAAATAAACATAAATGCTAGATTAGATTTTTAAAATAATTATACAGTTTATAAAACTAGTCTGATTTGTATATATTTTTAATAAAATATCTCAATTAGGTTACATTAAGTCTATGCTGGCCAATTCTGCCCCTGTATAGTATCTCCACTCCGTGGAACCAAGATTTAATGTTGTCATATGGCCTTTGGAATAGAGGAAGACGCGTTTTAAGTACTTCTGAGTGCTCCATCTGGTTTTTCACATTTCAAGTTCTCCCATGTAAACATATCTAGGTTTCATTCATGCAAAAAATGTGCAAGTACATCAAAATCTTAAGTTTATAATCTTATTATGGTTGAAATGTTGAATTTAAGCATAAATAATTGATGCAATCTGATGCCATTTTTGTTACAATTTTATATGCCCTGATAGTAACAGAGAAGAACTGCTTCTGCTAATGAAAAGCAAGGAATGAAATTGTCTTTCTCTTTACATAAGCCAGTACAAATTGTCCGTTAATTTGTTTTAAAAGATGCTTTGGATATTCACCCAGTGACCAAAGTCTAAATTCACTACATACAAAGAACTATATTGAATTATCTTAGAATAAATAAAGGTGATAATTGATAGAAAGTGCCACCTTGGGATTAAAAGGAGATAAAAAAGAAAGCTCCTTTCAGTCTATAGTTTCAATAATTTGGTGTTTTGTACTTAATAATAGACCATTTTTAGAGGTAAATACTGTGTGACTAGAAAGCTTGCCTTACTTGAAACAGATTTAAAAACCTAGATAGGTAACGTTTTATTTTCAAATATTGCTCTTCTGGGATGGGTTGAAGAGATCAACCAGAGAATTTGTATGCATATATGCATAACCCATGGACACAGACAATAGGGTGGTGAAGGCCTAGGATAGAAGACAGGGGCAAACTAGAAGTTAATGGGAGGAAAAAAAGGGGCATATGTAATACTTTTCAACAATAAAGATTTAATTTAAAAAACATTGTACTTCTGAAAGGAACAATTAAGTTACTTCACTTTTGGGGGAAGTTACACATTTTGCTCCTATTACAATGCACATGTAAGGAGGCATTATTGTTTACCTTCCCTGGAAACGGATAAATGCCAGCATTACAGTGTACGGGCATTTACATAATAGTTTATAGAATGTACAAATTTCACATGTCAAGAATGTTACTGTATGTGCTTCCCTGCTTTGTAAGAGTATTTTCAGGCAGAAAAATTGAGAAAATTACCAGATTTTGGCACTAGTCATTGTTCATTCTGCAATTTGGATTTTGAGTTGATAGCAGAGGAATTAAGATCCATTAAAATAGACGGTACATGCTTTATGATTGTGCCAAATTCCTGATTGAATAATGAGTTGGCTGCTTATAATTCTTCACTGTCATTTTATAGCACTTCCATTTTGCAGTATTTTCAGACTTTAAAATGGGAAACTATTTTGGCTGAATGTCTTTTGGAGAGGAGCATATGTGATTGTTCACAAATAGAGAAGGGCTCTGTGTGTATTTTCATCACTGTTCTTACTGAAGGAAATAAATTGAGCAACATTATACTGGCAGCGGAAGGATTCTGCTAAAGTCTCTCATCTGATCTTTGTCCCTGTGAGGAATTTTCCTCTTTTAATACTTCACTACCTTGTGAGGAGCTAGAAAGGAAGATTTAGTGGAAGATTAATGTGATTTTATCTTGTAAGTGGCAATCCAGTATAATCTCCATCTTTACTCAGATGGGTAAGTGACTTTTTAAGACTTTCTCAGGAAGTAGATTCCTACTAAAGCCCCTCCAAAGGGGGGGAAATTTTGTTTTTTAATCCCAAGAGCAGTGTCAGATACAATATTTTAATATTCTCTTTTGTTGGTTTAAAAGTAAATTGAAGGGAAAACAGGGAAACAAGCTCAAAAGCAGTTTTTGAAGTTTATTTTTTTTCTCTCCCTAATAAAAATTTAGGACTTATGCTCTATGCTATTGAGAGATGAGCAGTTGTTCCATTAAGAGGAACATGGATTAATATGCGGTACTCCAAAAACTGTCTCTCTGAGTATAAGAACTAGGTTTTTAGAAATATAGATTAGAAAGCAGTTTTTTCTATCACTACCTTTTGACAAGGCTAGCCCTTTCTACCTACCATCACTTTTATATTAAATAATTTTAAACTGATAGGGTGTTTTTTCCTAGTGAGTATAGGTCATAAATGGGAAACAAATACATAGTTTATGTCTGACACCTCAGAATCTTAATATCCTCAATTCTGAATTGTTCTGTTTCCAACTTGATTTATCCTGGAGGGGTTTAAATACATGGAAAGGCTTAGCATTTGTAGTATAAAATAATTTAAATTCCTTTATATTCAGTGGTAATTCTGAGAAATAATTTGTTACATGTAAAAAATGGAATTGTTATCTTAAATCATTTTTTGAAAACTTATTTTTCTTCCTCTAAAGCAGAGAATAACCTAGCCATATGTTGGTTAATTGGATTTACTATTACCCAGCAAAATATGTTAAGCTTCAGGACAGTTGTAAGACATGCTCTTGACCAGAAGCTACTCAGAACAAGTCATTATACCTTTACTAAACTGAAAATGTAAAATTATGACTTAGGAGACTGTTAGGCATTAACTTTTGGCCCTTCCCTCAATATAAGAGGAGGGAAGTATGTACTCCTATAATATGTATTATTTCATTCTTTCAACTCAAGAGATAATTCTTATTTTTTAAAAATTCTTGTTTACAATATAGACTCCCAGTTGTAAGCCAGTATGTCATTTAAAATAGGACTAGTTATACATGTATCCTTAAATAAGATATGATTTCATCTGTATTACCAATTCTGATTAGTGAGAGGAAGAACTAATTCTGCATACACTTTAAGCTTTTATATCCAGAAATTTGCATTAATAAAGTTCTTTCACATATTTTTTCTTAACTCAAGTTTTATATTATCATGTCTTTTATGTGTGATAGTAGGCCTTAACTTTATATCCAACACAGTACAATGGATATTATGTAAGCTAAATAGACATGGTTTCTGTCTAATAATCACTAAGGATATTGCCTATTATATATTTTTTGGTGTTTAAATTTGTGTATCGCTATGTATAAGGGGTTTGATTTTAAAGTATTGACTTCTGATACTGTATGAGATTAGTATATTAGATCCAGAATAGTTGTATAGCTCAGAATTTGGGCTGCTCAGATTTGCACAGAAAGTTTGTTTTACTCCTTGAAGAAACAAATCTTTTCAACTCGAAGATGATTTATTCCTCAATCATGATACCAGAGATAAGGAAATATCATCTAGTGCTTCTATTTTATGGCTTATTTTATTCTTATGAAGTTAGAACAGTAGAAATCCTGCAGACTATTTTTAAAATATGTTACAAGACACCTTAAATGTGTTTCATCTAAATTGTAAGTTGTTGTTTTTCTATGGCAAGAGTTTATGAATTGGCTCCATAAAATTTTCAGAAATATTTTGATGCATTTTTTTACAGGAACTATTTAGAGAAAATTATTAGATTGAGAAATCTGTTGCCTTTTAAGTTAGTTCAGAGAATTCTAAGTAAATAAGACTAATCGGAATGGGTGGTTTTTTTTTCAGGTTACATATTTAAGTGAATTCCTATTTATAGTATCATTAAAAGGAAGAAATTTTCAGCAGTTTGACAGTTTTATACACCTGCTTTAAGACTAATGTGGTTATTTTTTCTTTGCTCAGATAAAACAAAGATATTAATATTTCTTTATTAGTCCATAACAATCAATTTCTCATATCTTTTCGGACTATTTACTAAGTATAAATACACTTTAGGTCCAAGTCAGGTGATATTAGAGATTCTGGTATGGGCACATCTATCATTGTAGGAGAGAAATTAATTACTTCATTACCTTTAGTTCCAATAAGCAATTTTTGTTTGAGTGTTTCTTAAATCCCCTGAATGCACCATTGAACTTGGTAAAAATATTCCCTCTTATGTTAGTTCTAATTACCTACCACCAGGGGTCACTTTAACTCAAGGACCCTTTTCCCCCTTTTCTATGGAACACTCAGCATGAGAGTGAATTTAGAGCTCAGATTCTCAGAACATGTGATATCTCTAACTTTTAAAGGAAATCTTTTGAGGGTTTTTTTTAACCTATCAAATTTGTTTTCATAGCATTTGAAACGCTTTCCATATTTGAAACATAACCTAATTGTAATTATAGATATAATAACCCAGAATGTTCTTTTTAAGTTATTGTAACATTATTTTTGTAGTTTTAGAAACTTCTATTTAATTACTCTATAGTGACAGCTTTTAATTTAAACTCTTAAACTTTTTCTGCTTTTTATTTTTAGGAAAACGTATGATGATGTACAAATTATCAATTAAAGAGGGTCATAAAGAAATATAGATGCTATTTTTTTCATTCAGAGCTTTACTTGAGAATTTACTTATAACAGTAACTGGAAAACCCCATATACTGACTTTTTAAAATGTGCAGCACTATTAAAACATGAGACTTATTAAAGTTATTGGTTTGATTTTGATAATATTTGAAAATCAGTATTGAAAACTAATTTAATATTATCTAGCTACAAAAAAAATTTTTAGCTTAATATTTTTTATGATATAAGTCTATAACCATCTACTCTGCCTTATTGTAAATAGAAACAGTGACTAGTTTATGTTACTCAATAGTCAACTTAAATTTAATTAAATATTGGTTGCTATATGTAGCAAGTAACCTAAAGCCTCTCTTACTTATTTTTCCAACTTTTTAATTTGTAACTTTTTGCTCTATTTTTGTTTGTATGTTTTTTGCATCATTTGAAATTAAGTTGCATGCTTTATATGCCACTTAATCACTAAATACTTCTCCTAAAAAAAAAAAAAGAAAAAGATATTCTTTTTTTTTACTATTATTGCTTAAAATATTACAAAGAATAGTACATGTATCTCTTTTTTTTTTTCCCCTTGACCTTCCCCCAGCCTCCTCTACCCCCCAGTGTTTTGTGTCCATTGGTTATATTTATAATATGCATGCATAAAAGTCCTTTGGTTGATCTCTTTCCCCTCTCCCCCAACCCTCCCCGGCCTTCCTGCTGTAGTTTGACAGTCTGTATCTATTTTTGTTTATCAGTTTATAATGGTCTTTATTATCCATAAATGAGTGATGTCATGTGGTATTTTTCTTTCAATGATTGGCTTATTTCACTTAGCATAATGCTCTCCAGTTCCATCCGTGCTGTTGCAAATGGTAAGAATTCCTTTTTTACAGCAGCATAGTATTCCATTGTGTAGATGTACCACAGATTTCTAATCCATTCATCTGCTGATGGGCACTTGGGCTGTTTCCAAGTCTTAACTATGGTGAATTGTGCTGCTGTGAACATAGGGATGCATATATCCTTTCTGATTGGTGTTTCTGGTTTCTTGGGATATATCCCTAGAAGTGGGATCACTGGGTCAAATGGCAGTTCCATTTTTAACTTTTTGAGGAAACGCCATACTGTCTTCCATAGTGGTTGCACCAGTCTGCATTCCCACCAGCAGTGCACAAGGGTTCCTTTTTCTCTACATCCTCTCCAGTGCTTATCGTTTGTTGATTTGTTGATGATAGCCATTCTTACAGGTGTGAGATGGTACCTCATTATTGTTTTGATTTGCATCTCTTGGATAATTAGTGACTTAGAGCATGTTTTCATATGTCTCTTGGCTTTCTGAATGTCCTCTTTTGAAAAGTGCCTGTTTCGGTCCTTTGCCCATTTTTTGATTGGATTGTTTATCTTCCTTTTGTTAAGTTGTATGAGTTCCCTATAAATGTTGGAGATTAAACCTTTATCGGTGATAACATTGGCAAATATGTTCTCTCATGCAATGGGCTTTTTTGTTGTTTTGTTGATGGTTTCTTTTGCTGTGCAGAAGCTTTTTATTTTGATGTAGTCCCATTGTTTATTTTCTCTTTAGTGTCCACTGCCCTAGAAGCTGTATCAGTGATGAAATTGTTTCGGCATATGTCTGAGATTTTGTTGCCTTTAAATCCCTCTAGGGATTTAAATCCCTCTAGGGATTTATGGTTTCCCATCTTACATTTAAGTCCTTTATCCATTTTGAGTTTATTTATGTGTATGGTGTAAGTTGGTGGTCTAGTTTCATTTTTTTGCATATATCTATCCAATTTTCCCAACACCATTTATTAAAGAGGCTGTCTTGACTCCATTGTATGTTCTTGCCTCCTTTGTCAAATATTAATTGAGCATATTGGTTCAGGTTGATTTCTGGGTTCTCTATTCTGTTCTATTGGTCTATATGTCTATTCTTGTGCCAGTACCAGGCAGTTTTGAGAACAGTGGCTTTGTATTAGAGCTTGATATCTGGTATTGAGATCCCACCTATTTTGTTGTTCTTTCTCAGGTTTGCTGCAGCTATTCGGGGTCCTTTTTCATTCCAGATGAATTTTTGGAGAGTTCGTTCTAGGTCTGTGAAATATGCCATTGGTATTTTGATAGGGAGTACGTTGAATTTATAGACTGCTTTGGATAGTATGGACATTTTAATGATGTTGATTCTACCAATCCATGAACATGGTATGTTCTTCCATCTGTTTATGTCTTCCTCTATCTCTTTTTTCAACGTCCTGAAGTTTTCTGAGTAGAGGTCTTTTACCTCTTTAGTTAAGTTTATTCCTAGGTATCTTAATTTTTTTGGTGCAATGGTAAATGGGATTGCTTTTTTAGTCTCTATTTCTGTAACTTCACTATTGGTGTATAGAAATGCCATAGATTTCTTGGCATTAATTTTGTATCCTGCTACATTGCCGAATTCATTTATTAAGTCTAATAATTTTTTGATGGAGTCTTTAGGGTTTTTTATGTACAATATCATGTCATCTGCGAATAAGGACAGTTTTACTTCTTCTTTACCGATTTGGATGCCTTTTATTTCTTCATCTTGTCTAATTGCAATGGCTAATACTTCCAGTACTATGTCGAACAGGAGTGGTGAGAGTGGGCATCCCTATCTTGTTCCTGTTCTAAGGGGAAATGGTTTTAGTATGATGTTGGCTGTGGGTTTGTCTTATATGGCTTTTATTATGTTGAGGTATGATCCTTCTATTCCCACCTTGCTGAGAGTTTTTATCAAAAATGGGTGTTGAATTTTGTCAAATGCTTTTTCTGCATCAATTGATATGACTGTGGTTTTTATCTCTCAATTTGTTTATGTGATGTATCACGTTTATTGATTTACGAATATTGTACCATCCTTGCATCCCTGGGATAAATCCTACTTGGTCATGGTGTATGATCTTTCTGATGTACTGCTAGATCCGCTTTGCTAGGATTTTGTTGAGGATTTTGGCATCTGTGTTCATGAGAGATATTAGCCTGTAATTCACTTTCATTGTGATGTCTTTATCTGGTTTTGGTACTAGGGTAATGCTGGCTTCATAGAATGAGCTTGGAAGTGTTCCTTCCTCTTGAACTTTTTGGAATAGTCTGAGGAGGATAGGTTTTAGATCTTCCTTGAATGTTTGGTAAAACTGTGAAGCAGTCTGGTCCCGGGCTTTTGTTCGCTGGAAGCTTTTTGATTATTGCTTCAATTTCTTCCATAGTTATGGGCCTATTGAGATTTTTAGATTCTTCCTGATTGAGTTTTGGAAGGTTGTATTTTTCTAGGAATATGTCCATTTCCTCCAGGTTGTCCAGTTTGTTGGAATAGAGTTGTTCATAGTATTTTTTTAATAATCCTTTGTATTTCTGTGGAGTCTGTTGTTATTTCTCCTCTTTCATTTCTGATTTTGTTTATTTAGAAAAAGATGTTCTTTATAACCACAATGCTGTTATCATTTCTAAGAAAATCAACAGTTTTTTAATGCCATCTAATATTCATTCTATAATCAGTTTATTCCACTTGTCCTCACAATGTATTTTGTGGATAGTGTTGTCAAACTAAGATTTTTGTCAAGGCCTGCATATTGTGTTTTAGTTGTTTCAGAGATTGAATTCCACTAAACATTTACTATACTCAATGTTATATACTTTTCCCCCATTTTCTGATGTTTGTTTCCCAATATTGATTGTTTTCATTAATAACACCTGCTATTTAGATACATGTGAAGTAGAATATGGGCTGTAGGAGATGGAATTTACAGGTTGTTGCTAGGAATTTAAAAGGGTTTTTAAAAAATAAGGACAGAATGGCTCTGAATGCTTTCTTATATTTTACTGGTGTGCTCAAGCCAAAACATATAAATATGTATGTTGTATGATATTTTATTTTATGAAGAAAAGAAACTTGGTTTAATCAGGCTTCTGTGTTTTGTTAGAAGTTGATATGCCTATTTTAATAAAACATTTTAGGGAAATTGATTTTCCTTTGGTATTTTGGAAACTAGTAATATTTTTAGAAGCATTAAGCTAACTACCAAGATACCTTTATACCAATGTTTGACATTCTGAGATAGTAGATTTTTTATGACTATACTAGTGGCCTAGTGACAGAATTCGTGCATGGGGGGCGGGGCCCTCAGCCTGGCCTTCACCCTCACCAATCTGGGACCCCTCAGGGGATGTCCAACTGCCAGTTTTGGCCCGATCCCTATAGATGGGCAGTCAGATATCCCTCTCGCAATCCAGGACTGCTGGCTCCTGACCACTCACCTGCCTGCCTGCCTGATTGCCCCTAACCATTCTGTCTGCTGGCCTGATTGCCTGCAACTTTCTCCCTCTTCTGGCCTGCTCGCCCCCAACTGCCCCCTCCCTGCTGGCCTGCTCACTCCCAACTGCCCCCTCTCCACCAGACTGCTCATCCCCAACTGCCCCCCTAGCCCCCGCCAGCCTGCTTGCCCCCAACTGCCCATGGGTACCCACACAGGTAGCAGGTGCTGATTAGGGGAGGAGGGCATGATTGTTTCCTGGGACTGTAGTTATGGAAGCTTTGCAGAGGGTTCCGCAGACTTCAGAGGGGCAGGCTCTGGCCAGCAGCTCTGTAGCAGTGGTCATCCCTGGAGGTGCTGATGGGGGCAAGGACTTAGGGGGGCAATGGGGGGGGCGGCCAGGCCGAAGGCGGAGTAATTGTCAAACCTTCCCACTTGGCACCATTCTTTAAATTGTACATGGCTATTTCACAGCTGTACCTGCTTAGGGTGGGACTCCAATCTCCTGAAGCGGGGTGGGGGCCGGGCCAGGGTGGAGCCAGGTAGGCTAGGAGGGCAGGTTTAGCTGCACCCCCAGCAAGGTTCAGCGCTTCAGCTGTGGAGATGGTGCTGCTGCTGGTGGGGGAGGGGGGAGGATTTGACCCTGGGGAGCTGCTCAGGCCTGTCTCCACCAGGGTCTGGAGTTGTAGGGAGGAGAGGCGTGCCTGGCCCCAGCAAAGGAGGCCCGGCAGCGGCAGGCTGCAGGCCCTGGTGCCTTGGGAGCGCTGACGGGTGGTCGCCAGCATGCTATTATTGTGAGCGCTCCTGGTGGGGTTGGTGGGGGAAGAGTTTGGGAGTCAGAGGTACGGGCTGTAGCTACTCCTAAGGCTGGGTCTTCTCCCCATCTGGTCAGCCTCCCTGTCCCCCCAGGAGTGTGGGTGCTTGGATAGGGTGTTCGTGCAGGGAGACTAGAAGAGCTTCCCATGGCCACTTCCTCTTCCTTCTTTGCAGTCCGGGCTCCTGTCTGGCACTCTCCTCAGAAACCCAGGAACTTGGCACCGGCCGCCCACCCCCTGCTGCGCATGCATCAATGTGCACATTGGTCATTCCTGGGACAATTAGCATATTACCTGTTTATGTGTATGGATACTTTTTTGTTGTTAATCCTTCAGGATATTTTCTCCCCATTTTTAGAGAGAGAGGGAAGGAAGGGGAGAGACAGAGAAATATCCATGTGAGAGACACATCGACTGGTTGCCTCCCACACATACCCCACCTGGGGCCTGGGAACAAGCCTGCAACCAAGGTGCATGCCCTTGACTGGAGTCAAATGCAAGACCCATCAGTCCGAGGACCAACTTTAATCACTGAGCCAAACCAGCCAAGGCATAACTATATACTTTTAATAAGATAAGGAAATATCAAATAAGATCATTTTCATGTAATTTTTTGTTTCAAATACAACTTTCAAACTGTGTGTGTGCATGTGTGTTTTAAGTGATTTTTTTGGAGGCTCTGTGATGTATTTGAAATATTGCTCATGTAGCAGTCAAGATAGTTTGATTCTGGTTCTATCTTTACTATTTAATTAGCACTGGACTTCTGAGAAGTCTTTTGATCTCCCTGGTTCTTGTGTTCACTGCTGTAAAAAGGGTAACTGCTACTTTGACAGGGATGTTTTTTTGTATTAAATAAAGATATATCAATGCAACTTGGAAACCAAGATGGCGGCACCAATAGTTACATCCTCCTATCTAATAAAAGAGTAATATACAAATTAGGTGTCACTCCATGACAAAGGATGGCTGCCCCCACGGCCACAAGATGGAGGCGCCCAGTCTGGCTCAACCCCGCCACTGAAGTGGTCAGGCCTGTTAGCCAGGCAGGTGGCAGGAGAGGTGGGGGGCCGGAGGGGCAGAACAGGTGATCAGAGAGGGCTGGGAGCCCTCTGCCCAGGCCAGAGGCCTTTACCAGAGGCCTCAGGCACAGGCAAGGGTGCCTTTTTGTTGGGTTAATTTGCATACTCTCCTGATTGGCTGGTCATTGTAGTGGAGAGATGGTCAGTTTACATGTTTGTCTATTATTATGTAAGAAAATGATAATACTCAGAAGATAAATGTTTTAAAAGTTCATGACATTTATCAAAATTCTTTTATCTGAAAGCAACCTTTTGGTAGCAGTTTATCCATGTTAAAAATTTGTCTAGAAAATAAAATCCCATTTAGGGTGCAGCTCACTTTTAATTCTGTGGGTAAGTTGTAGCTAATTTAAACCTTGCTAGTGTTTGTATTATAATGTTTTAGCATCACAAAATGAATATGAATATCTGCTTTTCTTGTTTTTCTTCCCTTGCAGCTTTTGTGTGCCAAAGTACACATGACACTGGTGCAGTTTTAGATGGTTTAGATACATAATCTTATGTCTCAAAGTTTGTAGCTTTTTTTTATACAAATAATCTTGAAAGATCTTAGAATTCTAGATACTATCTGGTAGTTTTTTATGGATTATGAGAAGGGATAAAAAGAGGAACAATTCCTAGACTTATCTATGAAGAAAGCTGACATTCCTGTATTAACTGTCTAGTTTCTTTCCTTATTAAACTTGTATCACATTTCTTCCTTTTTAAAACAGAGATGTGCTCCTGCATCTATTCGCCTCATGGACAACCTGCAGTTTCAGTTTGGTAAGTAAGAAATGGTGATTCTCATATCTGCTCACTAAGTAACAGAAACTTATGAAATACCAGTATGTGCCGAGAAGCTTGCTTAGTGCCGAACTACAATGATGACCATCGTAGCTCCTGCCATTCAGGAAGCTCTCTGTCTAATGAGGACAGACAAGTGTGTAAGTGAGTAGATGCAGGAGTGATGGAGGTGCTGTGAAAGAAAACTGCTGGCTGCCCTGGTGTGCAGGTGAGAGGGGTTGGTTGATGGCTTGCTTGATTTTGCTTGAGGTCAGTGTGGAGAGATAGGAAAGGCTTGTTAAAGGAGGGTGATTTTTGAAGTAAATCTTAGAAGATAAATAGAAATTTGCCTGAGATGGTCTCTTCCCCTCTCTCCTACCATCTGTTCAGTTATGAGCAAAAATATGAAATTGTAAACCTTAATGGCATATTTTAGTTCTGTGTGTCTCAAATAGAGGTTAGGGTGAGAGTTGTTACAAGAGAAAACTGGATGGGTGGACTAGGGCTTTGCAGGATAGGTTTGAATTTTATCTTGTCAGCAAAGGGATTCTATGTAGAGGAAATAAAATAAATCAACTTTACATTGTGGAAAGCTCATTCTGCTAGCATTATGCAGGATAGATTAGAATGGTGCAAGCATGAAGGAAGAGTTGAAATGGCTCAAAATTGAGGCAAACTTTGGAGGTCTTGGTCAAGGCAGCAGCAATGGAGATAGAAAGTAAGCGATAGATTTTTCAAAAACCAGCTTGCCAACTGGATATAGAAGGTTAAAGAAAGGTAAGAATTGAGGGCAACTCCTGGATTTGTCATTTGACTAATTGGATTGGTAGAATAAGTCTAGAAGAGATGATGATTTGGGGGGAAAAGGCATTGCAATGGGTTATATTTAAGGTGCCCTTGGAATACTTAGGTGGAGAATTCAGTAGCAGTTGACTGTTTCTTTTTCTTCCTATTTTACTTAAAGTATTAAACTTTCTGACACAATTTCTCATCTTTTCAATTATAGTTTATTGCTTCTATATAATTGTCATAAATATCAGTTTAGTTGGGATTTAAGTGTATAGACTTTAAGTACCCTCAAAATAGTCCATGAAATTATGGGAATGATTGCTCAACAATAAATATAAAGACTAAGATAGGCCTTTTTAAAAGTTCTGTCTAAAAGTAGCTTGGATTTCAATTTAAGTAAGAATGGTTATTATATAAAAACTTAATTGTCCTGACCAGTGTTGCTCAGTGGTTAGAGTGTTGGTCTTCGCACCAGAGGGTCGTGGGTTCAATTCTTGGTCAAGGGCATGTACCTGGTTTTCAGGTCTGCGGCTCATGTTGAGGATATTGAAATGACCTACAGATTTCTCCTGTAAACTAAAGTTTGTCAAATTTAGGGATATTCTCATTCATTTTTATATTTCTTGAACCTGTCACATAAACAGGCACTTACATGTTGACTGAATCATTAAATTAGCAAAAAGGGGGTAATCAAATCTTGGATAGCACATAGCATAGTGCTAATATTAAGCCCAGTATTAGTAGCACAGTTTATCCAGTATCTCCTCACAACTGTTCCTCAAAACGGTCTTCCTAGTTTACAAATTACTCAAAAGCTTAAAATTTCAGTCCAGGTCCACAAGTCATATGTGGTAGAGTTGTATCTATTCCACTGTCTCAGATTACTTATTTGAAATATAGATATTTATTAAATCCTTTTAAATTATTTAATTGATACTGTAAGAACTTAATATTCACTAATTAAACTGTCCAGTTAGTAAATTTGGAAACTACTTACTTTGTTTCCTATAAAAAGTAAAATAAAATAGCTGGAATGTATTTAGAATGTACTCACTTTAGTAGTCAACATTAATCTAAGTATAAGTAAAAGATAATAGGCTCAATTAGTACTAATGCTTGACCCACTTAAAAGTTAGTATCACTGTTATAATACTAGGGGCCCAGTGCACAAAAATTTGTGCACTGGGGCGGGGCATCCCTCAACCTGGCCTGTGCCCTCTCACAGTCTGGGACCCCTCGGGGTATGTCCACCTGCTGGCATGCCTGTCCAGCCTCAGTGAGGGGCTGAGGGCTGTTTTCAGGCTGCCCACAGCTCCCATTGACCCAAGGTCCCAGTGAGGTTGGCTGGAATCAGGTTTCTGAGGGTTATTTATCTTCTATAATAGAAACACTGTTGCTTTGAGCATCTCTGGCAGGTTACAATAAAAGGAAAATAAAACCCCAAACAAACCTCTTACTTGTGAACCAAGAGCTCAGAAAGATTGCTAGGTTGATCTCTGTCCAATCAGCCTTTCATTTTTGTTGTTTTGCTTTGTTCCATTATAGCATGATATCTAACTCTTAGCCTCAGGTGAAGACTTAATGTTAGCTGTTCTTTTACTCAATGCACTTTCCTATTATCTAAACTAATAAAAGCGAAATATTAAAATTAACCGTTTCTCCAAGACAGGGTAAGCCACGCCCACCAGCCAATCAGAGCGGCTGTATGCAAATTAGCCCAGCCAACATGGCGGCCGCCACTCACAGACCTGAGTAAACAGCCCTTTCCATTGCGGCAGGAGCGAAAGTGAAGCTTCGTCCCTCAGCTCAGCTCCGATTAAACTGCCTCTAGCAGTTTTGAAACATTGTAACAATCATAGAATCCTCCGGAGCTGAAGGAAAGAGCAGCTCCGGCCTAACCAGTAAAAGTAACAATTGTTTCATTATAGACTCTGCGAGGTGAAGCAGAGGAGGCTTCGTTAGTAGTTAGAAGGCCGCCTTAAAGGAACAGTGTATCA
>PVJC01012686.1:0-39297 GCA_004026665.1 Murina feae | reverse complement strand
AATTAATTCAATGTATCTGCAAGAGGTAATCTGTCAGCATGAGCTGAAAGTTATCTGAAAACCAACAAAAAGAAAGTTAAACACTTTAATGATGCCTAATGATATACATATCCTTTATATAAAAGTTACTATTTCACATGCTAACATTAAGGAAAGAACTATAAAAATGCTAAGAAATTAATCCAGAGGCCATATTTGGGAAAAAAGTGATAACATAAGGGAACCATCTCTTTTCCTGAATGCCATCTGTGGGGTTAACCATGCCAATAATGCTCCCACCATGAGCATCAAAAACATGGGTGAAAAACCAAAGAAATCCAGGACCTGGCAGTGGGGGAGCTATGGTTCCACTGTATTTAAACTCCTATGTAGAAGATAGTGCTAAAAAGTGCCCCAAACTAGATTTAAGTCCACGACAACTGTACTTGAAAACTCAACTGTTACTAAAGCCTTTAACTATCATTTGGTTTCATCTTTGAGAAGGAAACCCAACAAGTGCTCTTCTGTCATTTCTCGGCCCCTCTTCTTCCTCCACCTTTAACACTTTGTTTAGTCAATTCCCATTTGCTTCCAAGTTTGGTTCTGCCCCTTTGGCTTGCTCTTTCTTTGCTGTTGGCTCACACATGGATCACAAAAATTCTCAAGAGGATCAAACCTCTTATATTCATAACCTATTTCTCTCCTTACGATTATGACCAAACTCTATTCTCTGCACTGTACTCCAACGGTTTGTGCAGTGCTGTATCTTCTTACACCTTTAAATGCAGATACTGTATCTTACTCATATTTACCCAGCACAATGTCTACATGCAATGGCTGACTTATAATGGATGTCTAATAAATATCAGGTTAAAGTTAAATTTTAAAATGCGCTGTAGTATTACTTGGCCTGCATTGTCCTAGCTGTTATCACATGCCCAGTTTTTGTGAAACTGCACAGAAATATGCCAATTTCCCCTCCTCCATGTATAGTTGATTGATCCAAAGTCAGTACCTGACCCAAACTAAGCCAATCAGAATATTTTCCGTGCACATTTGGAATTAAAGCAAGGGAATCTATGCTGGGTAGTTTATTAAATGGAAAAAAAGACCAAATCCAGGATCTATAGATTGACATATGGCATTAGCATCAAAATAGGATAGTCTGCAGAGAGAGAAGAAGGCACACAAAAAGAAATGGAGACAGAAAGAACTGACAGTATTCATGTCCTTGTTTCTAATTATTTCCCAAGTCCTAAGGAGCGGTATTATCACCTTAGTTATAGAGATTTATTTTTTGCTTAAGCTAGTATTGTAGACTCCTGTAACTGCAATAACATATTCTATAAAATACAGGTGCCAGAATCATGGACCATATATTGTTAATTGATTTTAACTTAATAAAAGTATATTTTTAGAGGGAAATAATCTAAAATGGGAAAGTAACATGGAACTTTCACTTGAAATCAGGTAGAACAATTATATCACATCAGTATACATAGAGAACAATCCAGTAAGAAAAAAAAAATAGATATATGGAAGTGGAAGTTAATTGTGGCTTTGGATTGCTATATTTCTGTATATTCTTTCAGGACAAAAAGTTCTATGTATCTATATACTATACTAGAGGCCTGGTGCACAAAATTTGTGCACCATTGGGATCCCTAGGCCTGGATGGTGATCAGGGCCCATCGGGGCCTCCCAGTTGCGGGCCAGACCTCCCTTCCTTGGCTGTCAGCTGCTGGCCGGGCCTTCCTTCATTCTGCGCTGTCCCATCACTATGATGGTCAGCACACATCACAGTGAGTGATTCAATTCCAGTCTCCTGGTCGAACTACCGAGGGGATACTTTGCATATTAGCCTTTTATATGTATAGATAGGATTAAGGTAAGAATGTATTAAACATCAACCTAAAAATGTTCCACTGAATATTGTTAAAGCTAACATGTAAAAGCGTACTCCACTGTGGCCACTAAATGTATTTTCAATGGAGAAATATGAAAGGATCCAAAGCAACCATTAAAAAGACTTAATAGCACAAATCTTTTGTCAATAAGTTGGCAGGAAGATCATCTGATATAATATAAGTGGTACATGCTGATTTTAACTTGTGTTAAGCTTTTGATGTAATACTTGTGGCATGAGATACATGGTATGCTTCTAATTATAATGTAATGAAAAGCTCTATATGAACCATGGTTGTTAGTATCTATCCTGAATACGTTTCACCAAATATAAGAATTTTACTTTCCACATTAAGGAAAAAAACTACATAGAGCAAAACCTTATAGAGGTCACTATATATTCAAAACAAATATAGTTTAAAAATAAACTCAGGACAAGAAATTAAAAGTGGAGTAATAAATAATTCAAACAAGAAGAATATAACACAAAAAGGGTAAAAGTGTAACAAACAAAAACAGCAAACTGTTCTTTAAAAATATTTTAAGATACAAAATGTCTTATATGACCTGTGAGAGTAAAAGGTATCTGACACAAAATACAAAATAAAAAAGAGAAATAATTACAGATATAAATTTTTAATAATACAAGTTTTTGGATCAGCTATACACTAATAAATCTTAAAACCTAGGAGAAATGCATAGTATTTTTAAGAGTATAAAATGACAAGTTGTACCACAAAGCAGAGAACTTGAAAAGAAAAATAAATACTAAAGAACTTAAAAGGCAGTAAAAGAAAATAGTCAAAGTCTAGAATATAGTTTTTTTTCTCTTTCAAGACTAATATCTTTAATAAAAAAAATTAAATTTCCTTTTAGTATTACCTAGGATCTTCAATATTCTTTTAAATATTATCAGCAGGAGTGAAAAAATTGCCCTCTGCCCTATCTTAAAAGTAAGGCATCTAATGCTTTTCCATTAAGTTTTAATATATAATGTTATCAACCCATGTCACCCCAATAAATTCAATAAAAAATAAAATAAATTTGTCCTGGTTAACGACCCCCTACCACCACCACACCAAGGGAAAGAAACTAGAAACATCTCAAGATTTGCATGCTTGCCCCTCCCTCATACATCCAAAATACGCAGGTAGTGAGTCATGTGTTGGGAACCCACAGGGAGAAGTGAAAAGGAAACTACACAATCAGCTGACGGCCTCCAAAGTATTCTGTACTTCCTTCTTAGACTTAGTTATCCAAGAATTACTTTTAATTCTTTCAGTTTTAGGTGTTTTACATGTTCTTACTAGTATCACACTTACTGGAAATGCCATGGTATTCTGGCTACTGGTGTGGCACTCTTGAGGAAATGGACTTGAACTATATTGTGAAAATGCACTGAACCTTTTGTTTGCTCTTGTGGATCCTGGATTACTTTGGCAATTTAAAGAGATTCACAACGCCTTCTATGCACTATTCAACCCAGCTCATAAATTGAAAGCACTTTTACTTATATTAGCCTGGCTTTAATTGACAGTGAGGTTAGTGAAAATACTTTGGAATTGTTCATTACCTAAAGGCAGGTGTTCATTATATTTTTAAATGAAAAACAAAATAAAACAAATCAATCATTTACTCCCTGTGTTAATTTTCGGAATATAGCTTTCTTTCAGTTATTTCTTTAAAAACACATATAAAGCCCGGCCACTATGGCTCAGTGGTTGAGTGTTGACCTATGAACCAGGAGTTCACAGTTTGATGCCTGTCCGAGCACATACCTGGGTTTCGGGCTAGCTCCCCAGTGTGGGGTATGCAAGGGGCAGTTGATTGATGATTCTCTCTCATCACTGATGTTTCTATCTCTCTTTCCCTCTCCCTTCCTCTCTGAAATAAATAAAAATATATTTTGAAAAATATAATAAAAACAAAATCATGTATACATATGTTCTAAAGTCTAATCTCTTTTGACTTAGCTCTTGAATAGCTGTGAACTAAATGTCAGGTACAAAAAGAGGGATTAAAACAATTTAGATTTCTAAATGCCAGAATACAATCTAAAAGTAAGACACCATTACCTGGACTGTTGGTATTTAAAATAATCATTTTATGAGTGATCTTTCAGGAAAATGCCAGAGAGAATAGCTATAAGGAGAATGAGGCCAAGTGACATTTCTTTGAATCAGGGAAGTTATAAATATGTTTTGAATAAATCTATATGCACAAGGAATCAACCTTGTTGTTGCAAAGATTTCTAGGAAGGTTAACTCTGTCTCATAATATTTAGCCCTGCTAAATTCCTCCAGTGAAGATATATGTTTGTTTGTTTGTTTGTTTTTATTATTACTTTAATCTTTATTGTTGAGATTATTACAGATATCCCTCCCCCCGCCCAATAGCTCCCCTCCACCAAGTTCCCAGCCCACCCCAGGCCCTTGCCATTTCCCATTTCTCTAAGCCATCCTTAAATTACAGTAAGAAAAAGTTTTACTTATCAATAGGTATGCTTCCAAATTTTCTGTGACTTATCAAAATAGGCTGGCAACACAATTTTTCTAAATGCTGTGCAGTAAGGTTATATCCCCGAGGCCTCTAAGTTGCACTTCTGAGGTGCTAAGTATTCAATACATCAAGCAAAAAGTAACAATAATACAAATGTTATGGGCTACTTCCACAAATTTAAAAGTACCTATATTTAAGAAAGCTTAAGATTTAAAATTGGATATAAATTCCAAATAATAAAGACATCTTAAATGAAGCTAATAAGAAATGAACAGGTTTCTTTTGTTCTTCTGTTGTTATAGTTTTATTTATGATGTAGAAATATAATTCTAGATTATACCAGAAATTAAATACTGCTAAATCTGAATAATATGTTTCATTTGTAACTTTTGATACTGGAAACATTTCTCTTTATGAATTGGCTTTCTTGAATCATACTGGAAATATAAATTATATTTTTTATTTTTTTACATTTCTATTGAATTTATTGGCATGACGTTGTTTAATAAAATGATACAGGTTTCAGGTGTACAATTCTGTAATATACCATCTGTACACTGTATTTTGTGTTCACCACCCCAAGTAAAGTCTCCTTCTATCACCATTTGTCCCCCTCCATACACTCTTCCATGTTTCCTAACTACCCTTTTCCTCTTGTAACCACCATGCTGCTGTTTGTGTCTGTCTTTTTAAATTTAATTTTATTGTTTTTATCGTCATTTATCCCCCATATATCCTCTTCCAATCCCACACACCACCTTCACCCTCACAATCACCACACTGCTGTCTGTGTCCATGAGTTCTTTCTTTTTTTTTTCTCAATCCTTCCATCCTCCTAACACCCCCACCCCCACTAGAGCTGTCTTCCTATTCTCCATGAGTCTGTGTCTCTATTTTGCTTGTTCCGGTAGTTTACTTTGTTCATTAGATTCCACATATGAATGAAATCACATGGTACTTATCTTTCTCTGACTGGCTTATTTCACTTAGCAAAATATTATTCAGGTCCATCCATGCTGTCGCAAACGGTAAAATTATCTTCCTTTTGATGGTCGAGTAGTATTCCATTGTATAAATGTACCACAGCTGTTTTATCCACTCATTGAGTGATAGACACTTGGCTTCCAAATCTTGGTTATTATAAATAATGCTGCAGTGAACATGAGGGTACCTCTATTCTTTCAAATCAGTGTTTCAGGTTTCTTCAGATTCCCAGAAGTGGAATTGCTGGGACATAAGGCAGTTCCAATTTTAGTTTTTTGAGGTAATTCCGTACTGCTTTTTCCACAGCAGTTGCACCAATCTGCATTCCTACCAACAGTACATGAGGGTTGCTTTTCCTCCACATCCTTAACAACACTTGTTGTTTGTTGATTTACTGATGGCAATCATTCTGACAGGTGTGAGGTGACATCTCATTGTTGTTTTAATTTGCACTTCTCTGATAATTAGTGATATTGAGCATATTTTCAAATATATTTTGGCCATCTGTTTGTCCTCTTTGTAAAAGTGTCTATTTATGTCCTTAGCCCATTGTTTTTAAATCCTCACCCAAGGATCTGTTTATTGATTTTAGAGAGAGGAAATTGAAGAAGACACAAATAAGAGAAAGCATGTACCATGTTCATGGATAAGAAGAATTAACATCATTAAATGACCATACTACTCAAAGTAATCTATAAACTCAATGTAATTCCTCTCAAGATAAGAATGGCATATATTACAGAGCTACAACAAATATTCCAAAAATTTGTATGGAAACACAAGACACGAATAGCCACAGTAATCTTGAGGGAAAAAACCAGGTTGGAGGAATCACACTACATGATATTAAACTATACAACAGCATGGTGCTGGCATAAAACAACAAAAACAACAGCTGTATAGATGAATGGAACAGAATATAGAGCCCATACACCCGTGCCTCTATGGTCAATTGATATTTGACAAAGGAGGCAAACACATACAATCTGATAAAGATAATCTATTCATTAAATGGTGCTGGGAAAATTGGACAGATAAAAAAAGTGAATCCTTCCACTTTATAGGGAAGAAAAATGTAGCATTAATTAATTATCAATTTATTATCCTTCCATACTGATCTCCAAGGTGAAAGGACATCATAATATCTCTGCCTGGAGTAGGGAATATATGTAAAGCATCCCAGACAGACAAGTGGCTGGGATATTGTATCATCAGACAATGGTCTTTGAGTCTTCCCCAAAAGTAGCAAATCAAAATCAAGGAACTAGTTTTTTCTTTCAGCAGTTCAACTCTGTTTTGTTATTACCATTGTGGGCTAACTTTCTATGATGACAGGAACTCTTGGATGAGTGTTCTTATCATAGTTATTCATTCACCCTTTACCCCTTCCTTCTGTAGATCTTAACCCTTCTTCACAGGATCTGTATTCTTTAAGGTTTAATCTCTGAACCAAATTAAACTTCTCTACATCTTGATTTAGAATATGAAGACTAAAATGAAATGTAATTCTGTACTCTCATGAAGTTTGTTCCATTTTGAATAGAGGAGAAGCATTAATGCTTGCCTCTATTGTGTTTATTATTATTATTATTATTATTATTATTATTATTATTATTATTTCTATGGCTCAATTACTTCATTTATGCTCTGCAGTGAGTGGGAATCTCAATCTGCAAGATGTTACATGGCTATGTCTAAATCTAGCATACTGATGAGGACAAAAGAAAAACCAATAGCCCTAGCCCGTTTCACTCATGGATAGAGCCTCAGCCTCTGGACTGAAGGGTCCCGGGTTCGATTCCGGTCAAGGGCACATACCTTGGTTGCAAGCTCAGTCGAGATCCCCAGCCCTACTGCAACCAAAGGACACATGGATGTTTCTTTGTCTTTGTCTCCCCCTCCCACTCTCTCTAAAAATCAATGGAGAAATATCTTGGGGACATAACTAACCAACAAAATAACAAAGAACAAATAATCCAAACAAGAGACAATGTAAAGACCATTTTTATTTGTCAGTGGAATAAAATCACGCAATACTCACATGGAAGCTCACGAGCCTCATATCATCATTGAAGAAGCCAAAAACCAGAACAGAAACATGAAGTGACCAACCAAAGTCCCTCAGTTGCTGACAAAGGTGGAACTGAAAAGCAGGGCGTATCTTCCCTCTTCTGGCTTCTGCGTCCCCGACACTGATCCCTGGCAGTCACACCACACGGAGTAGGAAAGTTCCTGGTCACTGTTAACTCCACAATGATCCTGATTACGGTTATGGACTCAACAATGACAAACCAACACACACTATTAAAGGCTTTCTGTTCAATCACTAACTAATAAATTTAGTAGGATGTACGGACTGTTTGCTTGGGGCATGTTTTCTTAACTGCTTTGTTATTTTATAATTTGTGAAGCAACTATATTTAACAACGCAATTACGTGGTTAACAAGTACACAGCAGTTCTATTGTGAGAATCAATGCCATTTTTTTAAAAGTTAGTGGTACATTCCGTATCCTGCCAATATCTAAAGAGAAAAAGCTAATAGATTGTGCAATACTCCCAGAAGGTAAAGTAAATAACCAACAAGAGTAAAGGAAAAGATGATCTTATGTTTAAAGTGTTCCTGGGCTTTGTTCAATGGTTTCTTCTTTTGTTTTGTTTTTGTTTGTTTGTTTTTTTGTAGGTAGGGAAGATTGCTTTTTTTAAATTTTTATTTCCACCTGCCCTTCCTATAAAAAAAAGTTATTTAGAACCTCAGATTTTTGACTACTGTATACTACTGTGGAAAATTTAATGATTCCACAGTTATTCTAACTATTTCTCTTATGGAGAAATCTCTAAATTTATATTTAGAAAATGACTTGGGAGAAAAGAGAAGACAAAATTTAAAAGTTTTCAAATTGAAATATCAATGCTTCATCTGCTATTAACCAGACTGAGATTGAAACTATTGAAAAAAGTCATGTATATTGGGTAATTTGCTCACAAAACTTTTGATGTTTGTTTTCCCATTAAAGGATTAAGTTTAGAAGGGTAGCATGCCAAACACTGGAGACTGTGCTCAAAAAAGGAATATAATAATATTCATTATTTTGTAGTTGCTGAATTTGGGGCTTTGTGTCCAAACAGGCACGCTTCTCATAAATGTGCCTAACTTGACAGGAAAGGTATAACATACATTTCCAATGTAATTTTATTTTTTTAAGAAAAAAAATCCATGAATTGCCCTAACCGGTTTGGCTCAGTGGCTAGAGCGTCGGCCTGCAGACTCAAGGGCCCCAGGTTTGATTCCGGCCAAGGGCATGTACCTTGGTTGCCAGCACATTCCCAGTGGAGAGTGTGCAGGAGGCAGCTGATCGATGTTTCTCTCTCGTCGATGTTTCTAACTCTCTATCCCTCTCTCTTCCTCTCTGTGAAAAATCAATAAAATATGTGTTTAAAAAAACAAATCCACGAATCATGAAGAAAGCAATTAAATTCATATATTTATTTTAATAAAATGACAAGCCAAGTCTAGGCTGTTAGTAAGTGGGGTCTGATGTTTAGGGGCAGATGCCCTGGGTAAAAGGGATAGGAAGGTAGAATGTGGAAAAAAATCTTACAAAATCTAAGCATAAGGAACAATGCCCCTAGCCATGAGAATGGAATTTAACTGGGTTCTATTTGTTAAAAAAACAAGAGAGGGAACCTGTAACTAGGGTCGAATATGAAGTTTATGCTGGCCTTGAATAATTCTATTCAGAGGTCTCATGCATGAATTTTTGTGTAGTTGATTCCAAACAGATGCAGACAGATCAAATATTATTGGTTGAGAGTTCACTATGTGCCAAGTACTGAGAAATGCGCTATCCACTCATTACTTTTTGAATATTCGTATTCAATGAACTTGGTAATATTGGTATGATCACTTTACAAAATAAAATATAGTCAAGAGCTAGAAATCAAACTATTATTCTGATCCATAGCCCAAGCTCTTTAGCTCTGTACAAAGAAATCTGTGCTCTATCTTGATAATCTGAGAAATATGGGAGCATTGACAGTCTATAAAAATTTAGAGAATTATTTTTTTAAATATCATCAAGCTATAGCCATACTGTCTACAATAAAATCACTACTCAACCAGTTCAAAATCTTTGTAAGCAAACATTTTAGAACAATTCTAAAAAATGATAACCTATAGGCCATACCCTGAAACTTTACATTTTTTTTGTCATTTATTTTTAGTAAGAAGACATTTCTAATCAGCAAAGGGAAAAAACAGCTGAGTAGATACAGGGTTTGTTTTAAAAAACAGGTACTCCTTTACCTAGTATGAGAACAAAAGCAAATTACTTTATACTAAATAGACATTTCTAAAAAGAAAATTTTTATTTGAGAACCAGTTTACCATCCACTGGGGTTGGATTCAGTAGGGGATTAATCCAACAGGGTGAATTCAAATCTATATTACATTTTATTCTTGGATCTCATAGCAAGAGTATTATTCATACTGTAATGCTATAAAAATATAAAACCTATGTATTATAACCAACACAATTTTTTTTAAAGTATCATATCTCCCTATCCAGTTTGGCTCAATGGATAGAGCATTGACCCTGAATGAAGGGTCTAGGTTTGATTCTGGTCAAGGGCACATGCTCTGGTTGCAGGATTGATCCCCAGTAGGGGGCATGCAGGAGGCAGCCAATCAATGAATCTCTCTCATCACTGATGTTTCAATCTCTCTCTTCCTCTCCCTTCTTTTCTCTGGAAAAAAAAAAAAAATATATATATATATATATATATATATATGAAAGAAAAATATCATATTTATTATCCAGGTAGAGAAAATGCTTGCAAAATAAAGTATAAATCCCACCAGTTTTGAACATTTATTTAAAAGTAAATGCTGGGCAGAAACTTATTCACAAAATTATAATATGTGCATATGTACCGATATGAATTCCTTTATGAATATTTGTTGCTTTGTTTTAAAAATATATACTAAGCATATACTTGGTAAAACAAATATTTTTCTCCTTTCCATAATAGATCCAAAATTTACAAAGTGAAACATATTCAATGGCACTAATGATTTTTATAAATTAATAGATGATAGTACTTTTTATCAGCTCATAAACAGTTTTGACAAGTTGATTAAACTTGTTAGAAGAATTGCTCAAAATATGATATATTTAAAAATGACTGAAGTCTGTTTAGTGAGAACTATTATGCAGGGTTATATGACTACCCCTATAATGTATATTGCATAATGTACTAACAAAAATAAAGGGGCACCCCAACATACTTTTGTTGGAACATTTAAAGGATACATACTCTTGCCCTAACTGGTTTGGCTCAGTGGATAGAACGTCGGCCTGCAGACTCAAGGGTCCCGGGTTCGATCCCGGTCAAGGGCATGTACCTTGGTTGTGGGCACATCCCCAGTGGGGGGTGTGCAGGAGGCAGCTGATTGATGTTTCTCTCTAATCAATGTTTCTGATTCTCTCTTACCCTCTTCCTTCCTCTCTGCAAAAAAATCAATAAAATGTATATTTTTTAAAAGATACTAGTTTTAAAAAAATAAATAAAAGATACATCTTTTTATGGAGACATAATTGACATGTAACATTGTATTAGTTTTAGGTGCAAAACATAATCATTTGATATATGTATATAGTACAAAATGATTAGCACAATAAGTTAGTTAATATCCATCACTACACATAGTTACAATTTTCCTTGTGATGAGAACTTTTAAGATCTACTCCTTTGCCAACTTTCAATTATAAAATAAAGTATATACTATTCGAACTGTAATTTTAGAAGTTCTTTCTAAATGAATAATAGATGTATTTTTTAATTCAGCAATTTCACTTCTAGGACATTTTCCTAGCAACATAATATCACATATGGACAAGAACTTGTATTATGATGTTTACTTCTATATTGTTTGTAATAGTACAAGATTGGAAACTACATTTCCAAGAACCAAGAAAATGTTTAATTAATTATGGTGCATACTATAAAACCCAATACACTCTGTTTAAAAGAGTGTTGATATGGGGTAATTTCTTAATCTCTAAAATGTGTGAAAAGAAATGGCACAACATGGTGTGTATAGAATGTTCATTTTTTAAAAGGGGGAAAGTGTATGAGTATTTAACTAAGATCAAGAAGATCCTCTTCTGAATCCCTTAACCAATAAATAAGAGAAATTACAGGAAAGTATTTGAACTACTTCAGGGAATACCTAGTTATCCAAGGGAGTTGGAAGCCATTTTCCTTGACACCTTTACATCTTCTCTCGTACCATTCTCAGCCCATATCCTTTGCTGGCTTATTACTCAGTGTACACCTCAGATATCACATCCTGAAAGAACTATTCAGATTTTTTTCCTAAACTTTAGATCAAATCTGGGCACTCTGATGTAAAATGACCTTTATTTGTTCCTATAATAGTTAGCAAAACCTCCAACAAATAATTATAGAATTAGTTAATTGACTTCTGTTTTTCAAAGAGAACGTAATGTCTTGGAGTGCCTAGGAACTAGTTCATTGTCAGCAACCCTAACAGTATTTATCGGATGCTGTTATATATGTTGACTTGTTTATTCACATGAGTTTTACTCTTGATTTCACCAATAGTATAACCTTAGCAAGTAGCTATGTGATTTTAAAATTCTTTACAGCTCTAAAACCTTGATTCTATGATTCTAGGCCCAAATGAAACTAAGAACATCATTGTCTCTAAAACCTAGCTAATTTGTTATTGAGTTTTATGTAATCTGTTAACCTGAGGCTATCTCAGCTGCCAAGGAAGAAAACTGAACAAGATGAATGTGTACAGCACCTTCTCCTTTTCCCAACAACCCCTCTTCTGTCACATTTTGAAATCTGACCATGAATCGCATATTTCAATATTATATGCCTTTAACTTTTAAGAATCTCTCTCTCTTTCTCTCTCTCACACACACACACACACACACACACACACACACACACACACACTCTGAACTTTCCATAATCTGATTCCAGGGGAAGATAAAGTTTGAGAGGTAGGAAAGTGTTCTTATTGGACACTGCTTGAGCCTCTATAACCTGTCATATTTCTTGCCCAAGGATGAATATGGGCTAAGGATCTGTAGTAAGGGACTTTGCTGCTGCCACATCCCCCATTATTGTTGTAAGAGGCAGACTGTCTCTCTCTCTCTCTCTCTCTCTCTCTCTCTCTCTCTCTCTCTCTCTCTCTCCCCCTCTGTCTTTATCCACACCTGTTGCAAAATATTTTTAGCTTCTTCCATTCAATAAGTGGATATGATTTCCCCACCCTTGCTCCTTCCATTAGGTGGGTATGATTTTCCCACCCTTGAACTTGAGTTGGCCTTGGGACTTGTCTTCACAACAGAATGTGGCTTCCGCCAAGAAAAATAAGCTGAGGGAAGCATATCTATGTCTATATACCTAGCTCTAGATCTAAATCTAGAGCTAGATATAAAAGGCTAAGTGACCAACCGTCTGATATGACGCCCACTGGCAATCCTATATAATCAAAGGGTAATATGCAAATTGACCCTAATGGCAGAACGATCAGGAATGACTGGTCGCTATGATGTGCAATGACCACCAAGGGGCAGATGCTCAATGCAGGAGCTGCACCCTTGTGGTCAGTGAGCTCCCACTGGGGGAGCTCTGCTCAGCCACAAGCTGGGCTGATGGCTGTGAGCACAGTGGCGGCGGGAGCCTCTCCTACCTCCTTGGCAGCACTAAGGTCATCCGACTGCTAGCTTAGGCCCATTCTGCTAGGGAGTGGGCCTAAGCTGGCAGATGGACATTCCCCAAGGGCTCCAGGGCTGCCAGAGGGATGTCTGACTGCCAGTTTAGGCCTGATTCCCCCTGGGAGCAGGCCTAAGCCAGTAGGTGGACATCCCCCAAGGGGTCCCAGACTGTGAGTGGGTGCAGACAGGGTTGAAGGACCCCCCACCAGAGTGCATGAATTTTTATGCATGGGCCTCTAGTTTTAAAATAAACGTTGACTCGTGCATGCCCAATACAGATAAAGTTCTCACTGGCACCCAATGCACATGACTCCAGAATGTATCTGAAGACCAACTATTGGCACAGTGTACCTCTGAGGCTGAAAGAAAGCACGTCCATGTTTTTGTTGTTTTTATATCATGTCTTTGTTGTTGTTAAATGTTGTTTATTTATTATTTATTAATCAATTTATATATTATTTTCATATACATTTTACTTATTTTCTTTCATCTCTGACACATCTATTAAAGAGAAAGGGTGAATAGTGATTTAAAATATTTTGTATTTTTATTTTATAATACTATATTAGATATACTATTTTGACATGTAATTTTTGCAGTAACATAATTACCACATGAATCTTTCTTCTAATTAATTCCCTTTCAATGTGTATGAATTCGTATACCAGGCCACTAGTTAGAAAATAAAAGATCATGAAGAAGAATCAATTTTTTCTGAACAACAACCAGCCAACTCCCAGAAGTAAAGCTCCCTAGGCTGAACCACAGCAGACTAGTAGAATGAAGATATCTAGCTAAAATCAGAAAATCATCCAACTGCCCAGGCTGAATTGCCAACCTTCACAATAATGTACTAAAAAATTTTTGCTGATTTAAACCACTATGTTTTAGAGTGCTTTGTTATACCACATAATTAACTGATACATTGTGGTTCAAGAACTTAATAATAGTTTTATGTTTTTTGCTTGATTTGAAGTTAGGTAAATTCCATACCCAGAAACCTCCCAACTATCAGGGAAAATCCTTGGGAATATACTGACACAAGTTTTAGCCACAAAGGACAATACCTTCTCCCTTTTTCTTCCTTATTAACTAGGACAATACTATGGCACCCTTTCTCTAGCTTGTGTGCTGAGATAATACACACTCACAATTCCTTATCTCCATCCATTGTTTGGGTCTTCTGAGTAAGTAAGACACAGGGAGATAACTGAACCAAATAACACATGGGTGCCTAATTAGGAAGTCAGTCTTGGAATCAACTGTTCTAGAACCCCCAAAATCAGGGCAACATTTCTAACGGATACAACTGTAGCTTACATGAACAGACAGACATAGGACTTCCTTTAATTTTATAGACACCCCTGTAATTCTTTCAATCCAAGTTTACAGTAAGCTACTGAGAAACCTTACAGACGAACAGAATGGCAATTGTGCAACTGGCTGAGAAAGGATTTCATGATCACACTGCAAAAGCCCTTCCTAGATACTCCACAGCTAAGTATAGCTCCCAGGTGAATTTCAACCACCATTATTCTCTTGGCATTGCAGGTGAATCCGGTTTCCATTCCAAACCATGAAATCCTTAATGTTGCACACCCACTACAATATTCTGGAGTTCCAAGCTATATCCTTGTCTCTCTCTTATATACTTGATATTAAAGGGACATATAAGTCCTATTGTTAGTTCACTGTAGCTGATATTTTAATTAAAAAAGGTTAGAAGCATGCAATGGTCTGGATGAAGAATGCACATCTTATAGTTAAGTACTCTAAGATAGACATATAGACAGGAATGTCATTAATAATCATGTTAACCATATAATTTATCATGCAAATTGCACTTTTGAGAGTAAAATAGGGTACAGTTAATAACTGAATCAGGACATCAGGCATAAACTAAGACTGCATTAGATAAACCAGGCTGTATGGTTCACTGAGTGATAAAGAGAAAGCTGCAGGAAAAGGAAACAGGGGGAATCAAGTCAGAGAAACTAGACAGCCATCTAATTTCTAATCCATTTCCCCACAGTTTAGTTGCATTATGCTGTAATACTATGAATTCTTAGAAAATCACACACAGGCATGTTCACTGAAGTACCGGAACTTCAAAGTCAAATTAAGTAATCTTCTGATTAGAAATTGTTTTGGATTGTGCACAACATTGAGTTCCTCTTAAATGCAATGGATAATTGATAACTGACTTGATAAATAAGAGAAGAAGCACTAAAAGCTAATTTCATTCTTGGAACATATACTGCAATAATGGTTTATGATAAAAGGTTACCATGAAACCATTACTAACTATCACAGCACATTTGGAACTAGTCTTGGCTGAAATATGTATGGTATTCCATTTAATAACAAGGTGAAAGGGAGAGAATATGAATTTTGTTATTTAAGTAGATAAATTAGCTGAATGAAAATATCAGTAATTCCAAATATAATACTTCATACACTATAGGAATACTTATAAACTGTATGATTTAACCTTATCATATAGCCTATAATCCTCTTCTTAAATATGGAGAATCTATTATAGTCTTGACTTTGATCTCCACAGGGAAGAAACAATTCTGACCAAATGCAAAATAATGAGAAATATAAATGGACATTTTTCTGGTCTTTTTCATTTCTTATTTAAAAAAAAACAAAACACCTGATATCCAAAAGTAATAATAAAATAAATATTACTTCATCAACCACTACTTCAAAGAAAACTTTCTTTAGTATTCCAGTGAGTTAGCTCATTTCTTAATATGCTACACATATTAATGTATAAAAAATGAAATGAAGGGATTATACATGTGGTAACAAAAGGAGATTTGACTTTGGGTGGTAAACACAATGCAATATACTGATAATATATTATAGAATTGTACACCTGAAACCTATATAATTTTATTACCAATGTCACCCCAACAAATTTAATTTAAAATTTTAAAGAATGAAATGGTCCTTTGTGAAAACCTAAGAATAAAGAATAGAATAGCACTTTGAAAAGAGTTAAATTTAAGTTTCTATGTATTCACAGAGGCACAGAGATCTCTTTTGTCATAGCCACACCCACGTTGCTCTATTACATATTTGAGATCTAAATTGCATATGTCTATTTGAGTAAATGGCTTCAGAGAGCTGGAAGTCTTTAATGGTGTTTTATGCAAAATACATGGCCAGAGCAAAAAGAGGTATGTGTTTGAGAATATAAGACCAAGGTGATTGTAAAGCATTTAAAATACTGTATGACAAAATGCTGCCATCTTACACCAAGTAATGCTGATACTGTAGTGCTCAATTTTACAAAGGCCTATGTTTAGTGGCATGAAAACTTGGGGAATAAAAGAAAAGAAATACTTTGCCTGCTTTTAATAAAATGATGAAGTGATAATTAAGTGAAATAAAAAGTGTAATTCTAGTAAGAATATAATTAAAGTCAATATAGCACATTTTATTTGAAAAGTTCAAATGCTGAACGAGGGAATTACTAATCAGAACCATAAATTACGTAAGGAGAAAAATTTACAGATTAAATATAAAAAGGAACAGGAAAATAACTTTCCCAAGGTCACATCATTCTTATATGGCATAGCTAAAAACTGAACACATAGTAGTATAGATAGAATTTTCTGGTAATATTTGCATTGTTAAAGTAATGTTGATTTTTTAAAATAAGTCAACAGTAAACAAGCATTCTCTTCCAAATTTCTATTTTTTTTTAAAAGATATGATAGTTTGAATGTTCTAAAAGTTTGGAATATAACTTTTGTTACATTTGTCATAAAAAATCTTTTGGATTTGTATGAAATTGAAAACATGAGAAAAGTATTAGTATTTTCTGATATTGCACTTCTGACCATGGTGCAAATCAACTTCTTTGTTGAGGAGCACTTTACAGGTGTTTATGTGAGGCTTTGTTACATGAGTATAGATAGCATCAACTATCACTTTTATCTTGTCCTCGGAGCTATATATGAAGTTTAAATAGAGGCAGGCAATCAGGAGTGATGGGTTAGACTTATAGGTATTTTTAAGATCTAAAAATGTTCCTCTGGCTCTCTTAACCCAGGAGAGTTGGAGACTAATTCCTCTCCATGACCCTTTTTTTTTTTAATAGTCCTATTCTAGTCTGGAGGAGTAAGCACAAGATAGTAAAATGAGTTTTAAAATGTAGGAAAAATTAGCAATTCAGGTTCATTGACACTTTCTAGTAATAAAACGTATATGAATCATGTGCATCCAGCCTGTCTGAAAGAATTAGAAAAGGACAGGAAAATGACTCTGCCTTGTCCTTTAACCTTAGGTAGACAGAAAGTTTTGAGCTGAAGGTATCTGAGAGAGTAGAACCTAAGCTCACCCTTCTACTTACACATGAGAAAGCTGAAGCCCAAAAAGGTGACATGACTTCCTCAATGTGCCTGGAGACAGCTCCTGAGTCAAACCTAGGAAAGCAGTTTACTGAAAATAATGCCCTATTAAAGTGTGGTTTTTATTGGACTAAATGAATCACCAAAGATAAAACAACATTTACTGGCTACTAAGCACTTTGCAGTTTTAAAATAATAAAGTTAATAGTCCCGCATTATGAAAGGGCATTTGATTTCAGTTGACGCTTTTCCCAAGGCCTTCCTGGAATAAACTAATACTTTCTGAACATAATAGACCGCTAAGATTTTTTAAAAAAAAAAAAGAGGGAGAAAACACTTTAAGGGTGTTTACGTCTTGGAATCAACCTCATATCAGTGAGCAGTTAAGAAAAAAATCGAAAGAGGAGGGCGCACAGATGAACCAAGTGAAGACACAGTTAACTGCAGGGCCCCACCTCCTCGTTGTAAATAATCAAGGAAAGCCTTTTTAAAAGCAATACAAAATGTCACCACAGGCTGACGCTCTTTCGGTAAGAATAATGAGATTCTTTGCTCCCTGAGATGAGGCGCACATACTTCACTGCCTTGATAATTCCGCTTTCAGTTTTCGTGGCTCATATATACTTCCCCTTCTTTTCAAAACCGGTGACATGCCCCATGCCTAAAATATACCAATGACTGGTATGCAGGCGCAGGTTCCTTTGGATCTGGACCCCGGTTAGAAGTGTTCCGGAAATGAAGGCGGCGAGCTGGGAAGTCATGGGCCCCAGTGAGTCAGCGGGCACCCCCGCCGGGCTCGGGCTCGGGCGTGCGGAGGGCGGGCTGGAAGCAGGCGCGCTGGCAGCCCAGGACTCCCCGAGTCCGGACCAGGCGCTTTTAGCGCCCTCATCCTTTCCCTTAAAACACACGGGCCGTCAGCTTCGCGCACATGCCAGCCGGGTAAATGCAGGGGAGCCGCTGATTTGGGGGGGGGGGGCTGAGGCTCTAACCCCTAGGGGAACCCCGCCTGGCGCTCGCGGAAAGCGAGGAGAACGGGGTGCGGAGAAGACACGCGAGCCGGCGCTCCGCAGGGGCCGCCACGAAGCGGGTCTGAGCGCGGAGCCTCCCCGCTTTCAGCAGCTCCACGTGCGGAGAAACCTGTCCTGCGAGCTGGCCCTGCGGGGAACCAGCACCCGCGCGCCCACGGGGAACCGCACACAGGGCGCGTGGGTGTGTTCGCGGGCTGGGCTGCAGGTGAGAGGACACTCGCCAAGCGGCGAAAGGGTTGCGCTGGCCACCAGCTGTGGGCGTGAGCATCTTCGCATTTTACCAACTACAGCCCCCTCACTCTCCCCCCTCTCCTCTGGGCTCCGGATTGAGTGCCCCTCCTTCGCACAGCAAGGCTGCGATCAGGAAGAGAAATCCACACTGTGGGTCTCTCCTCCCGCCTCCGCGGGGTGCCTGCCCAACCCCCACCTGCTTCACACCCGCCTGACCTCGCGTTTCACAGTCCCCGCTGCACCCCCGGGCACTGGTCGCACACGCCTCTAGCTCCAACCTCGGAACAGCAGGTGAGCTCATGACCTCGCCCCGAAATGCAACTTTGAGAAAGAGATGGCGAGGGACCAACCACAAACACGCACAGCTGCAGATCGCAAACACGATGCTCAGGTTCGAGCCCCCCACCCTTTCTCCCCCCCCTCCCCTTTCCTGGGAGAGATCTAGAGGCTTGCAAACCTTCTCTTTGGCCCCAACTTGCCGGCAACTGAAGGGATGTGCAGAAATTAAAGATGCAAAAAAGACAGCGAGTTTTAATTTGGGGGGGGGGGGAAGACGCTAAAGAAAGGAATAACATAAACAGAACCTGAAATAACAGGAAGTAGGAGTTGTGCTTGCCACTGTCTATAAAGGGCTAGCGACCTAAACTTCATAGGGGTGAAAAAAATTCCAAAAAATTAAAAAAAAAAAAAAACCCTAAGTCTAGCGAGGAAATAAACCTGCTGCTCTCAAGCAAGAGCGAGTAAGGAGAACGCGCTGGTGGGGACCCACTCTGTCAGCCGCCCCTGGGTCTGGGCATGACAGAACCAGGGGGCAGCCCTAGAGTGGGGGGAACGGGATTCCCGGGGAGATATTTTAGAGGATGGGGTTTTTGCCTTATTTTTTATTTTTATTTTTATTTTTTCCCTGAGGCTCAGAACAGAACAGAGATCTGAGGTTGCATCACGCGTCCTGAAACATCCACAACCCCCCACGGTGAGGTCTCGGAAACCCGGCTGGGCTCTGCGCCTGCCGTCATTCCTGAACTCCCTGCCCGGCCGGGCCACGCGGGAGGGGGCGTCCGCACCGCGAGGCCCGCTTTGGGGGGCTTTCGGGGGCGGGGGGGCTGTCCCAGGCCCCCTTCTCTCCTGCCTCTCCACCGCCTCGCCGACTCCTACCCCGGGGAAGTTACCCGGGGTTTTTACCACGGAAAAAAAGTAGGGGCAGTTGCTGCCTCCGAGCGCTAAGCGAAAGGAAAACCGCCCGGAGCCAAGTGACGTGGATTCCGAGACACGGACCGGCAGGGGCGAGAGCTCGCCGCCCAGGCGGGAGCCCCTGGGGAGCGGGGGGCGAGCCGGGCGAATCCACTCACGGCCCCTGGAGCCCCGACCCCGGCCGCACCCCAAGTTCCTGGAGATCTACCCAGCGCCCCAGGGGCCGCGCAAACTTCGGCCAATCGGCCGCGCCCGAACCGAGGCACAGGTGACGGAACCCGGGGCCCGGCCTGCGCCCGCTCCGCGCTCCGCTCACCGCCCCGACGCACCTGGGCGCCCTGCCCCTCGGGGCCGCGCCGGGCCGGGCCGGGCGACCTGGGGAAACCACCCCGGCCCGCGTCGGCCAGGGGCTGCCCCGGGCCTCTGCTCACCTGGCCTGAGGACAGCAGCGGAGATCAAGAGGCAGAAGACCAGACGGCAGGAGGGGGCCGCCTTCGGTGCCATATTCCTCCTCCTCCTCGGGAGCCCCCGACGGAGTCCGCGCCGCAGGAGCAGGAGGGGGCGTCGCTCCGTACCCGGCGCTGCCGGCGCACTCGCGGGTCGGGACGCAGGGGGCAGCCGCTTCTCCCAGACGCACCGCCCCCCGGGTCTGCGGGCGCCGCACCTTCGGGTCTGTGCCGCACGTAACTTTCCGCCGCGCAGTGGCCAACTCCTCCTCCCTCCTTTCAGCGCTCGCCCTGGGCCCCTTTGGCTGCTTCTGCCCGGACGGCGACCCTCTCTTCTCGGGAGACACTTGAGCAATTCGGAAAGGTGTACGTGCTTCTTTTTGCCCGCTCTCTTATTGCCCTTTTCTTGGAATAATAATGCTGATGGTGGTGGCAGTGTGCGTAAAAAGCCGGTTCCAGGAAGAAACGGCCGGGGATGGCAACGCGGAGGGCGGCGGGTCCAGGCGGTCTCCGCAGGTGGCAGCCGCTGAGGCAGCAGTAGCAGCAGCGGGGATAGCAGCGGCGGCGGCAGCACTCGGGGCTGCTCTGAGCAGAGGACTGGAAGGCGCGTGTAAGCTGCCGGTCTCCTCCCCCTCCTCCCTCCGCCTCCTCTCCCCGCCTCTCCCCTCCCGCCTTCCCGGGACGCTGCGCGGAGCAGGTGGTTGCAGCTCAGATCCGCAGCCTAGAGGCGCTGCAGGACCGAGGCGAAGGCTCTGCCCGGCTCACACACTGTGCCCGGGAAGCCAGCGCGCGAGTGGGCGGGGCTCCTCCCGGCCCCGCCCCCGGAGCCCGCCCGCCAATAGGGAGCGGCCGCAGACGCGCTCCGGGTGGGCCGGGACCCTGTCACTCGCCTGCGGCGTAGCCCTCGTGATAAAGCCTCCCGCTGCTCGCTGCTCACCCAGCCCGGTCGCGGTTCAGAAAACCAAATTGCCCTTTTCTCTCCCCAGGACGCCCAGCGCACGGACTCGCTCGTCGGGGACTTTCGGGCGGTGGTGTGGCAGCCTCCCCCTCCGGTGCGGAGAGCAGAGGGGCAGGGCCGTGGGGGTGGGAAACGCACCAGCTTTGGGTCGGAGGGCGGGAGCGGAGGGGGAAGGAAGCGGCTGGAGGTGGTGCCAAGGTGGGAACTCACCTCCTGGGAGTTAACCGAAAGGCTAGGGTCGGCCGGGGGCAATGCACCTACTGAGCTGGTTTCCACTCCTTCCTCCCCCATCCCCACACGCACCCTCTTTCGCACACACCTTTTTTTTTTTTTTTAAGCAGATGGCTTGAGTGGACTGCCCAATACCAAACAGAAATATTTACTCTTTCCCCGGGGAAATTAAATCGGGAAACTCTAGAGCATGCTTCGTCACAAGGATTTTCCCAGTGTCTGCAAAGCCAGCGCAGCGCGTGCGTCTTTAATTTTGAAGTAAGCGGCGATTTTAAGTTGCACACGGAAAATCCTCAAGTTGTGCAGATGGAAAGCCAAGCCTCTCCGTGTCTGTTCCAGAAAGCCAGGCACCCCAGCAGATGGACAGGCTTCTTGGGCAATTTCTGAAGATTGAACCACCTCCCAGGCGGAACATTGGAAGCTGCGTCGCTTTCAATCAGGCAGAGAGCATGAAGGAATGTTTTCCTCCAGAACACCAGGGTGGAGCTGTCGGAGCCCTAAGTGGCTCTAAATCAGGGATGCAGGATCACAACTCTCATCCCCGAAGCTTAATAAAATATTGGTCCCTGAACCACTTTGCCGGGGCATTAAATAGCCTTTCGTGCATCAAAGGGTCACCCCTGTGGGTGGCTACTCTTCACCAGAGAATGCCAACTGGTGATCGTCACATACTGCGCTTTCATCAAAGGCTTGAGATCACCAGCTAGATGCGGGTGAGGGGAGTTAGCTGCAGGAGAAGCTTAATAAAGCAAGCACACACAACAATGATCTTTAACTTTTTAAAAATATTTTCATGGAGGTCCATTTTCAGCTGCAATTTTTGTCGAAAGCCTACTTATCTTGTCCCTGGGGTCTCCTTCCACCACAATACCAACATTCTAGAGTAGAGCTCTTACATTTTTTCCTCTCTAAGTAAGTAGTTTCTCCCGCTTGCTTTTTAACAGTTAATCATTTGCATCTTAGGAATCAACAGGAAGGCTAATGCTGAGAGGCAAATGCTTCATATGTATGCCATTCAGTATTTCATAAACTAAGTTTGACTACATTGCTAGCATTGGATGGATTCTGTAAAAATTCCTATAGGGATTTTTTTCCCTTTTTAACAGAGGCTCTCCATAGCTTGCATTATAACAAATCATCCTAACTATTTAATCTGGATCCTCCACTTTGTCTATCTGACCCCCTTTATTTGAAGGTGGGAGTTATTATAGCATAATTGTTTAAAAAAGTAGATTTGCAAAAGGCAGACTGTCTGATTTGGGCTCTAACCTTTACTGACTACATGATCTTGGGCAATTTACTCAACCATTTTAGGCCTCAGTTTCCTTCAATGTAAAAAGTGATAGCAATAGTGTCAGTCTCTTGAGAATGCTGTGATAATTGAGATCACACAAATAACTGGCTAGGTATAGTAGAAGGAGCCTGAGCTTTAGGGAATAGTCAGAGCCTAGTTGAAATCCCTGCCTGCACTTACTCAGCAGGTGACCTTGAGCAAAAGTCAGTCTCTCTCGTAATCAAAGTCTGATGACACATTAAAGTACCATCTTTAAAGATGCACAGTTAAATTGGATTAAAATATATTCCATAAATTAAGACATCATATACACAGAGTATGTATGGATTTCAGGAAGCAATAAACATGTTTGTATATAAAGTCAGTTGCTTTCATAATTCTTTTTAAAGAGGAATTTGTCCTAGTACAGGAAAATGCCTTGATAAGCCACTTGGAGCAGTAACTCCCAAGGCTATTAGTCATATACAGCTAAGGCCACAAAAGCGATGGTGAAACTACTCTATATTAAATAACACAATAAATATAGGAATCACAAAATAATACAGATAGCTTGATAGAAGAGTGAAGAGGGAGATGCTGAGAAGAGAGGAAGTCACAAAGACCCAGTCATGGAATTATGAGTTTGAAAATGGTCAAAGGCCTTTAAATATCTTTAGTTAATTACTTAGTAATAGCTATTGAAAACTTCCTATCTGCTAAATTATTTTAAGCCATTGATATGAAGTAATGGAAAAATTCCCCTTATAAAAACCTTACGAGATGGGCCTGATTATCACATTCATGTTGCTCATAAGGAAGCTGAAGCTCAGAGACATGGCTAAGGTGACCAGATTTAAAGCAGTACACCATTGATGGGGGACGGGGGTATCTTTATTTTATTTTATTTTATTTATTATTACTTAAAATATTACAAAGAGTAATCGGGACTTTTTTAAAATGCCGCGGGACACGGGACAAATTGTTAAAAATCGGGACTGTCCCGCCAAAAGCTGGACGTCTGGTCACCTTAGCCCTTCCCAAGGTCATACAGTAATTCATAGTAATGGTAAAGCCACAATTCTACCCAGGCACTTTGATGCTAGAGTTTCATTCCTATTGCCTTTGCTCATCAGAAATGTCTAAAACTAAACTCTTGACTTTATTTTTGGTTGAGAGGGCATTTAAACATCAATTTCTTTATCTTCCCCAAATTTTAATAAAGTCTCCTACTCTCACACACATGTTCCTTAAGAAAATTAATAAGGCAGTATATCCTATCTGCATGAGCCAGGTATAGTACATATAAAATGACAAGGCCATTTTTTAGACTGAAATAATTTAACGTAAGCAAAAGTTTGGAGTCAGAAATAAAGTTAAGAATGTAGGCTCCTCAAAATACTGTCATGGAGAGACTATTTGTCCTTAAAAAATCTAGGTAATGGATCCACCTTACCTAGTTCTTAAGAGGAAGAGCTTTTCCAGCTGCATCTGGATCACAATTGCTTTTGTTACAACTAACGATAGACATTGTTCCAATGACATATGCAATATGTCAGGGTTTAGTCAGGGTTCAGAGCATTATAATGGGTACTTCTTACTCCAAGAGGTAATGTTCAGCCAGAGGAAAACATATCTCCTGTTATCTAAAACAGGAGAAGAGTTTTGCATCTTCAATATGAAAGAATAATCATCAGTCAGTGACAAAGCAACAACACAGCAGATTAGGCAACATTCCCACTTAGAATCTGTGGAGCTCAAACCTCAGGACCCCAGAGGCTCAGGACAGGCCTCTCTGCCCTGTATTAAAATATTAAGCCACCAGTATGTGACAACATAGCCAGGGAAGATATGGAAGCATTTGAAGAGTTGAGATTTTTTTTTTTATTTTCCTTCTAATTAAACAATTTTCTACTGGAGATAAAATTTCACCAAAGATGGTTTTTGAGACTAGTGACATTTATTCCTTACCACCTTATACTATTCTGTGTGTCTTCCTAGTTTTTGAACAAAACTTATGTGCAATTCAAGAGCATGCAACAAATCGAATCCACCTTTCTTTCCCCCACTTCCCCATTGGTAATTACACATCTCTAGCCAATACTTTGCAAATACATCGGACACTCTCTAAATATTTATGTACTAGAGGCCGGGTGCAGGAAATTTGTACACAGGGGGAGGGGATCCCTCAGCCTGGCCTACACCCTATATAATCTAGGATCCCTTGGGAGATGTCTGACTGCCGGTTTAGGCCTGATCTCACAGGCAGTCGGACATCCCTCTCGCAATCTGGGACCGCTGGCTCCTAACTGCTCACCTGCCTGCCTACCTGATTACTCCTAACCACTCTGCCTGCCTGCCTGATTGCTCCTATCTGCCTCTGCCTCTGCCTCAGCCCCACTACCGGGGCTTTGTCCAGAATGATGTCTGGAAGGACATCTGAAAGATATCTGGTCTATCATTTAGCTTATTACCCTTTTATTAGTATAGATAAATGTTAAGTGGTGATAAAGAGCTCCTCTTTACAGGACAAAGACTTTGAAACAAACTTATTAGGAAAGGTGATAGAGATGAAAGGAGATGAAAGGGTCTTCAATGATGGGACTAGTAAGGATGATTCCAATACTAATTCTAACATGGTTTTTACCCCCACACCACTAACCAATTCTTGGACACCAGCTGGGTGTCCTACATTTCAACTCAATTCTGGTACTACCTAGAGAGAGCAGTTAGCCAAATGGAAAAGCTCTATAGGGTAAAGTGTGTGGAAAGGGGACCAGGCTACCATGTCCTCTGAGCATACCAACCTCCATTCATTCACCAACTCTGCACCCTGTCTGTCCTTTGATTTGTTGCGGAGGTTTCATTAAGTAGGAATGATTAAGTCATTGGTCATTAGTGCTTGTACTTGATCTTCAGCCTTTCTCCCTTAATTGGAAGTTGAGGGGTGGGACTAAAAGTTCCAACCTTCTAATAACATGGTTGGGTCTCATGGCAACGAGTCCCCCAATCCTAGGTTACATAGGAGCTTTCTAAAAGTTACTATACCATTAAAAGACACCTTTATCATTCTCATAACTTAAGAAATTTCAAGCATTTTAGGAACTCTATGCAGGGAATTGTTCAAATACTAAATATATATTTCTTATTATAAATCCACTAGTGTCCTGGTGCATGTATTCATGCCCATTGAAAGGAAATTAATTAGAAGGTGGCTGGTGGAGTGGGACTGGGCGAGATGGACCAGACATGCCCTGGAGCCAACCTCGTGAAGTCCCTCCCCACCAGCAGTACCTGGGGAGGTGCCAGGGCTCAAAGGGCATCTACAGAGTGAGCGGGGTTCCTCTGGCAGGTGGGGTTGCTCTGCCTGGCCTGCAGATGTTGGGCTGAAACCTGCAGTCTGACATCCTCCTAGGGGTCCTGGAGTGTGAGAGCACTCTTCAAAGTTGCTGTCACTCAGCAGCTCCTGCATTGAACATCTGTCCCTTGGTGGTCATTGGACATCATTGCTACCAGTCAGTCGGCTGGTCAGCTGGTCAGCTGGTCACTTAGGCTTTTATATATAGAGATATCACAACTAGTCAAACTAAGGTTTAGGAAGCACAAAGAAAATGAGAGTGACCATAGTGAAAAATTTTAAATACAAAGTAAGGACACTTAATCTACAGGAGGAAGAGAGTGATAAAAACTATTTGCCATCAATGAGAATAAAACAAAAAGAGCCATGCTGAGAATGCATTGTAAATGTTCTAAGTGACCAAGCAGATGAGCCTAGGCTAATGCACTGATGACAAAGACTGAAATAGAGGGCTAAGTAGGATTTATTTTAAGTCTAGGAAGATGGAGCTATTTTTAAGAGGCACAGAGATTGCATAGGTATAAAATAAAACTTTCATTTCTGGACCCCAAGGATTTTTTTAAGTCACAAATTCCTAAAATCGCTGTGGATATGGGTATCTGTCCTCTTAAGAAATATTCCTTTCAGTTTTATTGTTTAATTTTAATAGTAATATCAGTCATTTTAATAAAATTTTGTAACTCACATCTCAGTAATACTAAGCAATAAAGATATATCACTGGAGCTCAGAAGGATAAAAACTTTCAAAGCCTGTGGTAAACATTATGTTCTTATTTCAAACTGTAGATTGCTCACTGTCTGGGTACAAAAAGAAATGCATAGCTATTTCAGATCAAGTAGAAGTACCTTTAGTCATTTTCTTTCTTATCTTAGACATGAGGAATGAAGAAAAAATCGAGCTAAGCTATTTAACTATGAAACTTACACTACACTGATAAAATGGATGTAAAAAGCTCCTAGTGTACTAAACACTCAAAACTCATTAGTGATTTCAGTCAGTGCATAAAATTGACTAAAAGTCATAACAGTTTACGTTTAACCTACCACTTAAGAGTTTCTCTTCAGAGGTCTCTATATGAATAGTTTTCAACTTTCAACTGAAATACACAGTTATTTCAGATTAGAGTAAATAGAAAGTGTTTCAGGATATACTTTTTAAAATGTTTGATACCATAAAAAATTGCAACTTCATCAATGCTAAAGAAACTCTCCAGAGTTATCTCTACTTGCTTTACTATGTAGCATATGATCCATGAAATTTTATTCAGAAAGTTGAAGTGGACATACAATGAGTGTCAAAAGATAGAAACAATATATATTTGATTTGCTAAACCAAACAGATCAGCATGGATTCAATGGGCTTCTGGAAACCCAAAGTAATTAAATACTAGGCCTACGTTATCCACAATATTTCCTCTTAAAATAAGTAAGATCATTGAGTTTTACGTATTAAGAAACAATTCTTGGATAAATATAATTTCTAAGGAGTGATACTAATTAGCAAAAAAACAAAACAAAACTAATAGCACTGAATGAAAGATAATTTATTATGTATTATAAAATAGAACCTTAGAATATTAAGGCTTTTCAAGGCCTTACAATGAAGAATTTAAATGAAGAATTTTCTATCTTTATTTAAATAGAAACCTTTTTCTTCTAACAAGGCTTACACTGAAGCCCACTTTTCTATTTCCTCTTTATTCTATTCATTCAGACCATAGTGATTTCCTCATTACTCCTAAATACACCTGCATATTCCCACATCAGGGCCTTAGCACTTGCCGTTTCTAGTACTTGGAACTCTTTCTCCCTAGGTATTAGTAGGATTTACTCCATCATATCTTCAAGGTATTTGCTCAATGTTACCTCTTAATGAAGTTTTCCATGAGCAACTCTTTAAAATTTCAATATGCCTCATCTGCCTTTCCTGCTTCATTTTTCTTTATGACTCGATCACCATAAAACATAATACGTGTTTAACTTACTACTATATGTATCACATGTTGTCTGCTGCTCTTGACTAGCATGAAAGCCGGATGAGGGCAGGAATTTGTGACTGTTTTATTCTCAACCATATGCCTAGAATAGATGGACACATAGTGGACACACAATCCATTGATTCATAAATATATGGATAAATAATAAATTACTGTGCAGGGTAATTAATAAACTGATACAGTCAGGTTGCTTTGGCTGCAGTTTGATAAGCAGCCTGTAGACGCTTTAAGTCTTTGCAACATGGAAAACCCATGGAGCCTGTCTGAAGTACATCATATGAAAGATGAGGTAATAGAGGTCCCAGGAGCCAGAGACTGAACCAAAATTCGAATAGCTATGAGTACCACTTGGCTTAAACACCAATGGACCACTTTCAGGTAGAGTAAATGCACAAGATGCCCTACAACTTTTAAGTCAGATTCTCAGCGTAATAAAATGTTTGGATGCATATCAGACAGTATTAATTTCAGCTACAGTGCATTTATCTAAATTCTTTTCAGAACAAACATTTTGAGTAATGTTCTGTAAGTTCTTCACTAAGGCCTGATTATGGAAGCAGTACCAATATTGCAAAGTCTACAGAGGTGGTTCAGTATTTAAGATTTTAAGCCTCAGTGTTCCTTATACTTTGTTCTTTACAGGGTGGATTTGGCAAAGTTATAATTCAAAGCAATGTATTCCACAAACATAGATGATTCATAACCTATTCAGCTAACTGTGCTATAGGACAACTGTTTAATTTAATATCCAACATTTTAACATTACATGGAGGTGTTTAATGTGTTTTCTTTGTAAGGGCAAGAAATTCACTTAATAATTCTACTTGAAGTTAAAAAGCTTAAATATGTATAACACATATTAAAACAACTACATACGTTAATGCACAAAATATTTATAAACATGTATATGCTTGCATTGAAATTATAAAAATATATTATGTGTTCTAGCTGGCAGGTCAGCAAATTAAATTATTTTGGTCATTGCTTTAAGTTTTAAAATGCTGTTAAAATGAGTTAATTGAAATATATCATAAGGAAAATGATTTGCCTTTTTATAGAGAATGACATTCAAGTTACAGAGAGAAGCATTCTGCCCAAGAGTAGTTAACATATCAAGTTAGAAAGAAACCCTAAAGAGCGTAATTCTCAATTATTTTTCCTAGACTTAAGGACATTGCAAAAGAGTTGCCAGGTCCAGGGTTATTCCTTAGATTTTTTTTCCCCCAGACAAATATTGAGTTTAGGGTTAAATGAACACTGAGTTGACCTTTAAATGCAAAACACTTCAAAGGTAGATTGAAGGGAATCGTACTCATTTAGCCTGACTGAATAGGTGGGCCATAGTTACCCAGATGAGTGAAATAATAAAGCCATGATAACTTATGAATGAAAAAGTAAATATATTGTGATCTATGACAATGAAAGAAAGGAGATTTTCAAGGAGAGATGAGTCATAGACCAGAGAAACAAAATAAAATAAATTAGTGTATCTTAGAATATAGGCCAAGAAAGAAATGTAGTTCTTGGTATTTCTCCATCTTTTTTTTCTTTGCCTCTTTTTAAGTTAAGGAGATGTTATTTTCAAAATCTCAGTTAGATAAATTTTGTCATTAGGTCAGAAAATTTGTACTAAGGTTTTTGTAATGATCAAAATATTTTCAATTGGAAGTGACAAAAACCCACCACAAGGAGCTTAACCAACCAATTAACCAACCAAACAAACAATAATTTCCCTAAAACAACAATCAAAAGACCCCCAAACCAAACAAAACACAGGGAGTCTTACTGGTTTAAATGACTGGGAACCCCAAAAATATGTATAGTATGTGTATGCTTAGGCATAGCCAATCATTTGAGCAAAATTGTCAAGGCTGTTTGTCTTTACATGCCTTTGCTTCTCTTTGAGGGCTTTATCAATTTTCTCTACAACAGCTTAACTTCATCCATATTGAAAAGATAATTACCTTCAGACATGAGCTTATATCCACAAAGATTAAAATCCTAAAGTAAGAGATACCCTTTCACTTATGAAAAAGGTTTGGTTGGCTTTGCCCATCTCTAGAGTAATTTACTGTGAATAATAAGGATCTAAGACCATGACTCGTGATTGGCCAGGCCTGAGTCACATGTCTACCCATGCAGCCATAGAGCAGGTGGGCAACACACTTGACCTCAAAGTCACAGGGATTGGAGACATTCCCCAATGAGTAGATAAAAGCAATAGACATCCACTTCATTTCCTTTATATTATTTTTTATTGGTTCTAAGGTCCAGTATGCTTTCTATCCAGATTGTGTACAGGAACTTTTGAGTATCAAAAGGGAAAAATAGAAATATCCTGCAACACAGGAAACATAATTTTATTTTCACTTTTCCTTCCTTTAAAGGTCTAGATAATTGGCAGAGAAGAAAAATGCGCATTATTTGTAGGTACTAGCTTATGCTTTTTTTTCCTCCTCACTATCCTATATTTTTTCTTCATTATCCTATGTCTGATTACGTGGGGGATAAGGGAAGCATTGTTTTTGTTGTTTTTTTCCTTAGAAACATGTGAAATAAAGTGACAGAATAAGTATGTTGAAGTATTTGCAAATATATTTAGTTCCCTTGGATATAAATTCAATAAAAGGTACATTCAGACAGTCTGATGGAACAAGCAGTCTCTTTTGAAGGTGAGCACTAAGTAACTCTTTGCAACGTTATTGTCTGTATATTTGCTATGCCTCATTTTCCAACAATTTATCATCTTAATTTGTCTGCTGTTGTCCTCATCATAAAGAAAAAGTGGGTAAATAGCCAGAAATTCATGTTGGCCAATCCTTTTTATTCATCTAGCCCTGATTTGTCTATTAAGTATGTTTTTAGTTTTAGCAGTCATTAAGATAAGTGCTTGTTGACAGTTTCAGATAAAATAAGTCAATGTTTAGGTCTTATTTTTTCAAGCAAATTGTCATCCCTCAGGAATGGTGGTTTTCAGCAAATTACTGCCCTCAACTAATTCTAAGTCATGTTTTCTACTTGATGCAACCACAGTTAGGTCAATTCATCTACCTTCTTTGAATATTACCAACCTAATCCCCATTTCAGCCTTCAGTCATTACCTCCTTTTTCTCCAAGTATTATTTCAAAGCTCTTCCATCTTTCCTCTAACTCATTGCCCAAATGTCTCTTCCTCCACGGTACAGTTGTATGCTGGAGGCTCTCCAGAGCTGCTTCTGAACATCGCTTCCAGATGCCACATTCAGGGATGTCACACTGACAGCCTGAAATAGACTGTTGTAGAATTATTCAGACCCAATGAGAACTGGAAATTGGCAAACACTACAGATCAAGGTTGTTTTTGTTTTGGTTTTTGAGAGCTGGCAGTTAGGCATGTAGTAGCACACTCTGTCCATGGAACCCACTTCAGTCTTCACTAACCACTAAAATAGTTCTTAAGAGCCTAAGCTTGGTGTCAGATAAACTGAAGCTCAAGTTCTGACTCATCTGTTTAAAATTTTAGTGTTTATGCGACACTGAACAAGTCATTTCACCTTTCTAAGTCAGTTTTATTAAGTAAAATAACATGTGAAACCCCTATTACAGGAAAGTACTAAATAGCATTAGTTTTTTGCTCCAATAGCCTTTGATGCTTCATGTCTATACTATTCATGTCTATACTATTCATGTCTATACTATATCTAATCTAATAAAAGAGTAATATGCATATTAGGCTTCACTCCACTACACCTAAGCCATACCCACCATCCAAGCCATGCCCACCAGCCAATCAGAGTGAATATATGCAAATTAGGCCAGCCAAGATGGCGGCTGGCAGCCATGGAGCTAGATCAAACAGGAGGCTTGCTTGCCCTGGCTATGGAGGAAGCTAAACTTCCTGCCTGTTTAGGCAGGCTGTGGCCTCCACTCAAGGCAACAAAGTTTCAATTATAGAAGATAAGTAAATCCTAGAAACCTGCTGCCAGCCAGCCTCACTGGGGGCTGTGCCCAGTCTGCAAACAGCCATCAGCCCCTCACCCAGGATGGCCCCACCCTCATGTGGTGAGGGTCTCTGCTGGGGGGCTTGGCCAGCCTGAAAACAGCCATCAGCCCCTCACTCAGGCTGGCCAGGCACCCCAGCAGGACCCCGTCCCTGAGGGGATGTGGCCAGCCTGAGAACGGCCCTCATCCCCTCACCCATGCTGGTTAGGCACTCCTGCAGGACCTCTACCCTGATCCAGGACACCTGTTGGGGCAAACCAGCCAGCCCCCACCCATGCACCAGGCCTCTATCCAATATAATAAAAGGGTAATATGCAAATTGACCCTAACAGCAGAATGACTGGGAATGACTGGTCACTATGACACACACTGACCACCAGGAGGCAGACGCTCAATGTAGGAGCTGCCCCAGGTGGTTAGTGAACTCCCACATGGGTAATTCTGCTCAGCCACAAGCCAGGCTGATGGTTGTCAGTACAGTAGTGGTGATGGGAGCTTCTCCTGCCTCTTCAGCAGCGCTAAGGATGTCCAACTACAGCTTAGGCCTGCTCCCCACTGGCAAGTGAACATCCCCTGAGGGCTCCTGGGCTTTTAGAGGGATGTCTGACTGCCAGCTTAGGCCTGATCCCCCAGGGAGTGGGCATAAGCCAGCAGGTAGACATCCCCTGAGGGTCCCAGACTGCAAGAGGGCATAGGATAGCCTGAAGAACCCCCCTCCCCCGAGTGCACAAATTTTTGTGCACCGGGCCCACACACATGCTAGGGGCCCGGTGCATGAAATTCGGGCACTGGGTGGAGGGGTTCCTCAGCCCAGCCTTCCCCCTCTCACATATTAGGAACCCTCAGGGGGTGTCCTACTGATGGCTTAGGCCCGCTCCCTGCTCCCCTTGGGGAGTGAGCTTAAGCCACAGTCTGGCCTCCCTTTGTGGGAGGTGATCAGGCTAATCAGAGGAAGCCACCAGCTCCATCACCCAGCTGCTGCAGCCACTGCCAGTACCACAGCCACCAAGGTGTTTTCATCAACATGGACTCCAGTCCCTTCACCATGAAGAAATGATAACTTTCTTTAGGCATTTTCAAAATGTGTCTTTCAGAGGATATGACATTTCTTTCTTTCTTTTTTTTTTTTTACCCTGACTTGAGGATATGTTTCCATTGATTTTCAGAGAATGTAGAAGAGAAGGAAAAAAACAGAGAGAAACATCAAAATGAGAGGAACACTTTGATGAGAGAGAATTATAGACCGACTGCCTTCTGTATGCTCCCCATTGGGGATTGAGCCCATACACCAGGCATATGCCCTTGCCTGGAATGAAACCTGGGACCCTTCAGTCTGCAGGTGGAGGCTCTATCCACTGAGCCAAACCAGCCAGGGCGATTCAAGGTTTTGATTAGCTATGGATCTGACTGTATATTGATGTCATTTGTAAGTCTCTTTCTTCTACCATAAAACCCTTGATCTTAAAAAGGATCATCATAGTATCTTGCTTAGTGTATTTGACAGATAGGGAATCCATAATAAATGCTACTTTAGAAAATATTTGTAGGATAGACAATTCAGATAGTCAGGAATGTATGCCCAATGAAGCCTAAGATGAACTTAAAAAAATAAAAATAAAGGCAGCAACAACTAGGGGGGAGAGCACTAAGTTAGGGGTAAGGATATCTAACTTTCAGTCTCAGAACAGCCTATATAATAAAGAGATAATATGAAAATTGACCCTCATGCCCTTGTGTCATCACAAGATGGCCACCCCAATGTTGTCACAAGATGGCTGGCAGGGGAGGGCAGTTGGGGGCAACCAGTCTGGCAGGGCAGGGCAGTTGGGGGTGATCGGGCCAGCAGGGGAGTGGTTAGGAGGCAATCAGGCAGGCAAACAAGTGGTTAGGAACCAGCAGTCCCAGATTATGAGAAGGGTGTCCGAAGAGTCCCAGATTAGACAGGCTGGGCTGAGGAACACCCCCTCCAGTGCATGAATTTTGTGCACCAGGCCTCTAGTAGTATGTAGTAAAAGCTGTAAGAATGCCATGATCTGATAACTCTAGTATGGGTCCCAGTTTGTCTCTAATTATTGGTAAAGCCTTCACCAGGTTACTGACCTCAGCTTCCTCATCTGGTAAATGGAATTAAAAGTAGCTTGGTACTCAAAATTTAGGAGGGTTAAATGTTTTGACAGATGCTAATAATAATAGGCAGTTATTATCATTCTTCCACTAGTTGATTGTGTGGTTTAATCTTCTTAAACTTCATAGACTTTAACCTATAACTGTAAACGTTAGAAAACTGACTTGGTGCGCTCTTAGGAGATCTTTTATCTGGAATGAAAGTCTTTGTGCCGTAAGCCCTTTACTGTAAAAACAGATAGAAGAGTTAATGCCAATATTTTTGGTGTCCCATGACTCCCAGATGTCATAATCTGTACAGGAAGTTTCCAACCAGTGTTCCTACTATCTGGTTCTTCTCCCCATCCTTTAGACTTCCCCTGTTTTCTTAAGACAGACAGGCGGAAACACAAATTTTATTATGTCACTCCCTTTGAAATCTCTGCTGGAATCATTCTACCTACAAGATGAAAGCTCAACTTATTAACACGCTATCTAAAGTCATTGACATTCTTGCTCCTAGTTTCCTGTGTGCCCATCTTAGTGTCATATCACAACGCTCTCTTGTGAACTCTATGATTCAGTCAGATTGAACTCACTTTCCTAAACACACCCAGGCAGCCTTTCTCAACGTGTGGCATTTACATACATGGTTCCCTCAGCCTGAAATGCACCTACCACCCCCATCCTTTTGTTTTCCTGGGAAACGCCTACTCATATTACAAGACCCACCTCACCAGTCAAAGTTGCCTTTTAAGCCTTTCCTGATCCCTGAGGCAGTGTAGTCATGCTGCCTCCGTATTTCCATAGCACTAAGCACTTACCTCTTTGAATTACATTTATTTGTTTACAAGTCTGGCTCCTTCACTGAAACAGTGACTCTTTAGTAGTGATGTGCCACAAGTCTGGAGTCAGACTGTCTGGTTTACAAGCCCCCACCCACCAACACATACTAGATGTATGAGCTTGAGGAAGCTACGGAACTTCTTTAATCCCCAGTTTTCTCACTGATAAATAAACTGGAGTACTCCATTATAGGTGTCCTTATAACAACTAAAAGGGAAAATGCATTTAAAGCTCTTACCTCTATGCCAGACATATATAAGGCTCATTGAATAGTATAGTAAGTGATGTTGATGAGGTCAGAGAGCGGAAGGAGGAGAGAAAGTAGTGAAAAAGAAAACTCATTTATCTTTTCAGTCCCTGGGCCACTTCCCAGCTTCTGGCACCTATTAAGTGCTCAATGTATGTTCATTGAATGAATAGTCACACTACTTTACAACATAGCCAAGAGAACAGATACCAGCTCTTTCCTCATACCTGAGTCCATGATTGTGAATTAACTTTTGGGATGCTGGAAACTGAGGTGCCGATGAGAGAAGGAAAAAGAGGGAAGGGGAGCAAGAAGAGAACTATTGCGATGGGGGTGAAGAGAACAGGTCCAATTACTCTACTTCACAATTTTGGCTAAGCATCTCAGTTGTTTTGATTATCAGAAACTGAAACAGGCTTTAAAAATAGAAGAGAAGAAAAAGTGAAGCGGGGCAGATTCCCAATTTAGAGAACAGCCCCTGCCAGTGGGCATCACGTGGGTCTATGGGCAGTCAAAGGAAACTTCTTTGATGTGCTTTGAAAGCCTAAGGGGTAAAACAGCAACCAGCCAGGAGCTGGAATGCAAAGGTCTTGAAATGAAAATGTGAGTTCCTGCTGTTGGAGGGAGTGGGGGGAGAGCTCACTTAATAATGGAACCCCTGAACTAGAGAGGACTGGAACATTGAGAGTGGAAGCCCAAATTAGCAAAAAAATATACTCAAAAGGCATTTGAGCAGATATCAACCTGACACACAAGGTATAAAAACAGAGACGAGTTCTTTCAATTAGTCCAAAAGATCAACTTGGAACTAGACTAGGGGTGTGATGCGACTGGCATAAGAGAAAATAAATTGGAAAAGAAAAACCAAAGAGGTGGAAAGAAAATCAGTGCTACTGGATTTATTTAAAACAAAACAAAACAAAAAACAACAACAAGAAAAAGAAAAAAAAATGCTTTTCTGTTTTCATTAAATAATGGATATTCCTCAGGCTGCTTTGCTTTTGCACTTGGTAAAGAAGAAGAACAACCCACCCCCAACACAGACACACACACACACACACACACACGCACATACACATGCATACAACATACACACATATACATATGCACACACATACACAGATACACACACATACACGTGACACACGTATACACATACACACATACACATACACACATATAGACATACACACACATATACACACATACACATACACACACATACACACATAGACCACCAAAAAACAAACAAAAAACACACCATAGAAACAGAATGAAACAAGAAAAAGAGAAGTGCTTCTATCTTCTCTCTTCCTTTGTCCAACCAAGTGCATCCTTCAACCCCAGAGCCTGAACATAATGGTGTTTTTGTTGTTGTTTTTCTCCTTTGCTGTCAATGCTTGTTCCTCTGACCCCAGCAGCCTGCCATCATATCCATTGTCCAGACTCCAGTTGAGTTTGGTCTGAAGCCAGATCTCCTTCTCTCTGCTTTTCTCTCCTCTCCTGGTCCCTTCCTTCCTCCGTCCAGATGTCACTTGCTCCTTACCCATGTCTCTCCACCTCGTGGCTGGAAGGAGGGTCCTTTGATACTCTTGTAGAGTTGGCAGAGTCCCAAAGGACACTTGCAACCTTCCTCTTTAAGAGAGGAGAGTGATTTCCCTGGCCAAGGACCGTCCTGTCTACATCTGGAGCAGGACTGCTGGGGCCAGGACTGGGACCTGGGAGAGCAAGTCCAGTGGTGCTCAGCAGCAGCCAAAGCTCCCTGGCCACCCAGCAGGGTTGGGGACAGCCTGCCACTAGAATCAAACGGGTGGCTCCTGCCTCAAGCAGAAAGGTCATAGTCAAGGCAGGTCCCTAAAACTTGTCCAGGTGAGGGCTGTAGCCTGCTCCATCGGTCAGAAGTCATTGACTCACCATTCTGGGACAGTGGAATGACTGACATACACAGAGAAATGTCCAAATATGTTAAACAAAATAAGCAAGTGTCATGTTTTGTCACTGTCGCTAGCAAGGAGTCCAAGGTTTTTCCTTTTCATTTTTTTCTTTCTTTTTTCCTGTTATTTTTAAAATTGTTGTTTCTGTTTTTGTTGTTTTGTTTTGTTTTGGCCTGGGTGAGCTCCTCCATTAAATTTTCATTATAAAATGGCACTGTATTCCATATAATGTTGTCTAGATAATGATGATTGCACCTAAATCAACACTTGAACCTACCAAGAATCAATATAACTATTATTACTTGAAAAAAATTCCTCAGGAAGCAAGAATGTGTAACTGCTGGAAGGCTACCACTTGAATTGCTGGCCTGGAAACCAGAAATAGGATTGAGAAATGCCTGACAACACAGCTGAATTGTTGTTTTATATTTAGGTGAGAATGCTGATGTTGGCATAATTGATACATGGAAAGTAATTGAGTTGAAGTTGGGATACAAAAATCATAGGAATCCTTGGGCACTATCTGAAAGGGAGCATCTAATTCTGTGACTAGAGTAAAGGGAACAGATCAGCTTTCAAAATGTATCTCCATTGTACAGTCAGCCAATAAAATATAATTCCTCCTCAAGCAATTAGAGAGCGTGGAGTTTCAATTGGGATTTTTAGCTTGGTTAAAACAAATAAAATACTGCAGAAGAAATGAGAGCAAACTTGTTGAAACTTGGATTTGCAGAAATATAAGGTAGCTTGGAGAAGATGAATTCAGGTGGAAAATGACCTTTTTTATTATGTGCAGGAAGGCATTAGAATGTCAGAAGAAATGCTGGAAAGGAGATTTATTACCATAAGCACAGTTGACAAGTTCCGTTTTGTTGAGTATTTTGATGGAGGAAGGAAGCCAGCATATCAAGAGGTGATTAAAAAAGCTCTGCAAAGTGTTCAGTAATCCAAGAATGGACAGTGAGCAGGTATGAAAAATTGTTGGAGACCAGAATGGGCAAGGAATGTGTTATTCTCCATCTGCGGAGAGGCTCCTGGGAACCCAAGGACCTTATGCCATGAAAGATTTGCTTATTCTTTGTCAGAATATTTGTCCTAGGTGGGTTATAGGAGATGTGAGATAGAACAGATACTGTGTGCGCATGTGTGTATTCTATAGGGATTTCAATATAAATCATTTTGTAGTAAAGTGAAGTTACATGTCTATTTGTTGTACATTTTTGAAGGCCACATTTACTTGATACAAACATACACTTGTGTTGCCTTGAGGGCTAATGTTAGAATTTTCATTTTAAAGATAAGGAAATGAGGATACAATGAGAGAAGTGATTTTCCCATTGTCCTTTTCCCTTTGCCACAAAGCTTTTCACAGTATTTGTGACTCATAAGCATGAACTTTAAACACACATGGGGCCTCAACACATCCTCTTTTTTTTTTTTAACCTTTCCCTCCTTATTAGTTTGAATATTTAGTTGAAATCCTTTAAAATTTTCAACCATTTTCCATACTCTTTCACTGTCTATTCTTCTGTCTTGCTTTGTTTTCTCCTTAACCCTTCTATTTAAAGTACTTTATATTTCACATGTTCAATATATATATATATATATATATATATATATATATATATATATATATTAGGGGCCCGGTGCACAAAAATTTGTGCACTCGGGGTGGAGGGAGTCCCTCAGCCTGGCCTGTGCCCTCTCACAGTCTGGGACCCCTCAGTGGATGTTCTATGATGGCCCCAGTCTGCCAGGCGCCTTCTGTGTGTGTGTGTGTGTGTGTGTCACCACTGGGGACCTGCCCCCAGCCACATCTGAGGCTCGGAGCAGTCCTCCTGTGTGTGTCTACCTGCTGGGGACCTGCCCCCAGGCACACCGTGGAGGCTTGGAGCAGGCACCCCCTCTATGTTGATCTCTCAGACTCTTGCCCTCCCCTGCATGTTGTTCTCTTTTTTGAGCGTGGCCAGGGCTGGGTGCGGCCTGCCT